>ML339210.1:0-12198 GCA_005239505.1 Nicotiana paniculata | reverse complement strand
ACCTTGCCGGAATTAATATGTTGTCCACATAATAACCCTTTAGGAAAAGCCTTGTCCAAAAGTTTACCGGGGTTTCCATAATGCTAACGGACGCAACCACAATTTGTGCATTAATTTGGAGAAATAAATGCCAATATGCTAATCATTGATGTATAAGTAGTCGAATCTGGAGGGGGAAAGGGTATAACCTTATTTGTTTTACAGAAATGAGGCACGAAGTCCCTAGGTTCGGCATGGTCAAAATAATAACACCATTATTGTTGGATTGGTGGGAGCAAATTTCGCCAAGTGACAAGGACCATGTGAAAAGAGTCCTCGGAAACTTACCCTCCTTACTGGATATCCAACCAAACAAATTGTTGACCGAGCCGCCACTATGTTCTGGAACGGAGAAAGGTCTGTGTTCCATTTTGGCAACATAGAAATTACTCCCCTCTTGTAGGAGATAGGGGGATTCGCTGGATTACCTTGGGATACTCCGGGTTTATTTGTGCCAAAAAACCGTGCCGCTAGGGGGTTCCTGAAAATGATGGGTTTTAAAAAGAACGATTATTTGGAGTAGGATTTCTACATACCCTTTGACTACCTCTATGAACAATATGGTCATAGNTGTGTAAATGTCGGAGGGTTACAAACCTCCCAAGTTCAAAATGTTTGACGGAACGGGTGATCACACGGTTCATCTGAGGACTTATTGTGACAAAATCGTAGGGGTCAGAAAAGATGAAAGGATTCGAATGAAGCTCTTGATGAGGAGTCTTACCGGAGATGCTCTATCCTGGTACATAAGCCAGAATCCTGAAGAAGTAGGGCGATTCGGTGAGCATGGCGTCCGACTTCATGGACAGGTTCAGATTTAATACGGAAAATGTGCCGGATGTCTTCTATATCCAGAACTTAAAGAAGAAGCCAACTGACACTTTCCGCGAGTATGCTACTCGATGGAGGTCGGAAACAGCCAAGGTTAGACCAGCATTGGACGAGGAACAGATGAACAATTTCTTTGTCCGGGCACAAGATCCACAATATTACGAAAGGGTAATAGTTATTGAGAATCATAAGTCCTCCGATATCATCAAACTCAGAGAGAGGATTGAAGAGGGTATAAAAGCGACATGGTGACAAATTTCGAGGCACTGCACGCCACGAATAAAGCATTTCAATCAGGTGGTATATCAAATAAGAAAGATGTAGGAACAATAATGGTGGCCCAGGGACCCAAAACTTCATTTGTAAACCAGACCCCTCCAGTCACATACCAAACACCTCCACCCACACCAACCATCACCTCCTAGATATTCCCAACCTGCTACCGCCTACCACACTATTAAAACCCAACCGTCCTATTATCAGTCACCTCCAACTCGTCCAAACTACCAAAAACCCAGGCCTAATTTTGACCGCAAACCACCAAGACAGTACACTGCCATTGATGAACCCATCGAACAGTTATACGAAAGGTTGAAAGCCGCTGGATATGTCAACCATATTCCTGTTGTGGCAATGGAGAATTCATCTCAATGGGTCAATCCAAACAAGACCGATGCATATCATTCCGGCATGAAGGGAAACACTATTGACGAGTGTCGCACCTTAAAAGACAAGATACAAACACTAATTGATAGTAAGGTCATACGGGCGAAGGAAGCTGCACCCAATGTCCACGACAATCCTCTCCCAGATCATAGGGTGGAGGGGTCAATGTTATAGAAACTGATGAAAGAGTGGGATTCTGATGGATCAATCGGGCTTATTCAAGAAGGTGATGATCCTAAGAAACCTACAGTCACACCCAATCCCATTGTGGTGCAGGTACAGCTGCCAGTTGGAGTTAAGGTGGCCTCATCGGTTCCTTTAGAAGTAGAAGTAACGCCACCTGCAGCAATACTCACTCCATTTGAAGTGGAGGTGGTCATACCTTTCATTGTAACGATGGCGTCCACACCACCCTTTAGTTCCAATGATGTACCTTGGGATTATGTGGTCGAGGTTAGAAGAAAGGGAAAGTCAAAGACAGAAGAATTCGGCGTTGCACAAGGAATGACCAGAACATGAAGGTTTTTATACACCTGAACATTTAGGAGAAACCAGTAAGCAAGCTTCTAAAAAACAACCCATCATTGAAATTGGTCCAGATGATATCTGGAGGAAGGAACAGGAAAGGAGTACTATATCATTGATCATCTAAACAAGACTCCCGCTTAGATATCTATCATGCCGCTGCTGCAAGAATTCTGAGGCACACATGAATGCTCTAATGAAGGTGTTGAGTGAAGCATATGAACAACACACTGGTGGAGAAATGGCCAATATGGTGGGGAAGCTTCTAGAAAGCCATAAAATCACCTTCCACGAGGATGAGCTGCCGCTTGAAGGGTTGAATCCCAATAGGGCACTGCACATCACAATGCAATGCAAAGATAAGTTTATCGCCAAAGTTTTGATTGAAAGAGGATCCAGCCTCAACATTTTCCCATTGACAACGTTGAAGAGGTTGGGCAAAGGCCTACATGATATACGAGAGGGAACTATGAATATGAAAGCATTCGACGGGGCTCAGAGAGCCACCATTGGAGAAACTAATCTCTGCATGCAGATAGGCCCTACATGGTTTGATGTTGAGTTTCATGTACTGGACATATCCGCCTCTTACAATCACCTATTAGGACGACCATGGATACATGCCGCTGGGGCTGTAGCATCTACTTTACATCAGGCCGTGAAGTTCAAATGGAACCACTAGGAAGTAATTATCCATAGAGATGGGAGCAACCTCATTTACACTAGTCAGACCATCACGATGATTGAAAACAGAAGAAGGTTAGGTGGAGAAACCAACCGTCATATCGAGCGGGTCAACGTTATTGAGAAATATTAGTGGTGGAGTAGCAAGATAGCAAGCATGCTAGCATGGAAATGATTTGATCCCGGCAAGGGGCTTTGTAAGAATCTACAGGGCATCTTCAAACCAATACAGCCAAAGCGCCATGATACCACTTTTGGGTTGGGATACCAATACACCTGGCAAGAATACCAAGATTGGTCACCACCGTGGCTTGGTCCATACTATCCACTTGAGCAGTCTATGCCACACCTGAATCAAACCTTCTATCAGGCTGATATTATATGGGGATCAGAGGAAGAAGAAGCGTTGACAGCATTGAGGAGTTTGTTCTTGGAAGATGATGATATGGACTGCTGTGTGATTGTCGAGGAGGAGGAGGAAGAAGGTCTTACCATACAAGATGTGGAGAGAGGAGCATTCCTCAAAAACTGGACTGTTAGACCGTCAAGGGCCCAACGAGTTCCTGGGTAGCAAGGCTTAATAGCATTGTTCACTTTTCTAAAAAAAATGATTTCCATTTTTGCACTTTTTCTTTTGTTCTAAATAATATTTTTCAATATTCCAAAAGCATTATTATTTGAAAAATCACTTTTGCTTAATTCTTTCAATGAATTGATGTTTATTATTACCATTTTTCTCTCGTATCTTTATCCATACAGTATTACTATTTCCTATCTCGATGAATCAACAATTGTGACATGTAATGAGACAACGCAACAAAAAGATAGTGTTTCATAAGAAGAGGATGCAACACCCGAGAAGATTGTCAGAGAAGTAGAGAATTTTGAGAAAAAACCTAAGTCCAACTTGGACGAAGCTGAGATAATTAATTTGGGTAATTTTGAAACCGTCAAGGAGACCCGCATCAGCATCCACTTGTCACTATCAGAGAAAGAGGAATACACTCGGTTCTTAAAAGAGTATGAGTACATCTTTGCGTGGTCTTGCCCACAAATCCAATGTGTCCGCCTCTAAAGCATAAATTCAGGAAATTCAAGCCTGATATGAGCTTGAAAGTCAAAGAGGAGGTTACTAAGCTGATAAAAGCCAAGGTCCTCAAGGTAGTTGAATATCCAACTTGGCTAGCCAACATTGTGCCAGTTCCGAAGGAGGATGGGAAAGTTAGAATTTGTGTAGATTATCGAGATCTCAACAGATCCAGCCCAAAGGATAATTTCCCGCTTCCAAATATACACATCTTGATCGACAATTGTGCAAGGCATGAACTCCAGTCTTTTGTGGATTTCTTCGCCGGTTACCATCAGATCTGGATGGACAAGGATGACGTTAAGAAAACGGCTTTCATTACACCGTGGGGAGTGTACCATTACAAGATGATGTCGTTCGGCCTAATGAATGTCGGGGGCACCTACATGAGGGCCATGACTACTATTTTTCATGACATGATGCAAAAAGAAATCGAGGTATACATGGATGATGTCATCAATAAATCCAAGAAGGCCATATATCACATAGCATACTTGAGGAAATTCTTCGACAGACTGCAAAAGTACAACAAGAAGCTAAACCCCGCAAAGTGTGCATTCAGGGTTCCTGCCGGAAAGCTATTGGGATTCATCGTCAGTTGTTGGGGAATAGAATTTGATCCATCAAAGGTCAAATCCATCCAAGATTTACCACCGCCAAAGGGTAAGAAAGATGTGATGAGTTTCTCGGGACGCCTTAACTACATCAGCCATTTCATAGCACAGTCCACAGTAATATGTGAGCCGATTTTCAAGATGTTGAAGAAGGACGCTGCAACTAGTTGGACCGAGGATTTCCAAAAGACTTTTGATAAAATCAAGGAGTAGTTATCAACAACGCCAGTTTTAGTCCCACTAGAGCCAGGTAGACCACTGCTACTCTACCTTGCAGTGCTAGATGGAGCTTTCTGCAGCATTCTGGGGAAGCACTACGAGACAGGGGGGAAAAGAACAGGCCATCTACTACCTGAGTAAGAAGTTCACACCTTATGAAGCACGGTACTCTCTGCTGGAATGTACCTGCTATGCCTTGACCTGGATAGCTCAGAAGCTGAGGAATTAATTTCGTGCCTACACAATATATCTCATCTCAAGGATGGATCCTTTGAAATACATCTTCCAAAAGCCCATGCCCACTAGGAAAATGGCTAAATGGCAAATCTTGTTGAGTGAATTCGTCATTATGTAACTTAGAAAGCAGCCAAGGGACAGGAACTATTAGACCACCTTGCTGAAAACCCCGTGGGATGAGAATACGAGCCTTTGAAGACATATTTTTCCAACGAAGAGGTATAATTCATAGGAGAAGACATTGCTGAAGCCTACGCGGTTGGAGAATGTTCTTTGACTGAGAGGTGAACTTCAAAGGAGTCGGCATTGGATCCGTGTTGGTATCAGAAACTGGTCAACATTATCCAGTATCTGTGAAACTCAGATTCCCCTGCACCAACAACATGGCGGAATACGAAGCTTGTATATTAGGGCTCAACATGGCTGTTGACATGAACATTCAGGAACTGCTAGCAATCAGCGTTTCGGGTTTTCTTGTGCACCAGGTACAAGGATAGTGGGCTACCAAGAATTCTATGATATTGCCATCTCTGCATCATGTGCAAGAAATTAAGAAGAGGTTCACAGGGATAGTGTTTCGGCATGTCCCCAGAATTCAGAATGAGTTTGTCGACACATTGGCTACTTTGTCATCAATGATACAACATCCAGGCAAGAACTTCATCGATCCTATCCCAGTAAGGATCCATAATCAGCCGACATATTGTGCTCACGTCGAAGAGGAGACAGACGGTAAGCCTTGTTTCCACGACATCAAAGAGTATTTGGAAAAAGGAGAATACCTGGAGCATGCAAACCATACTCAAAAGTGCACACTTCGGAGGTTGTCCAACCATTTCTTCCACAGTGGTGGAACCCTATATAGAAGAACTTTTGATCTGGGAATATTAAGGTGTGTCGACGCAACTGAAGCTTCTAAGTTGCTTGAGGAGATACATGGTGGGACCTGCGACCCGCATTTGAGTGGTTTTGTCTTGGCCAAGAACATACTCAGGGCAGGTTACTTTTGGATGACCATGGAAATGGATTGCATCCGGTATTGTTCAGAAACATTACCAATGTCAAGTGCATGCAGGAATGATAAAAGTGCCATCAAACGAGCTTAATGCAACAAGTTCACCTTGGCCTTTTGCCGCTTTGGGAATGGATGTCATTGGTCCGATCGATCCCACCGCCTCAAATATGCATCGGTTTATTTTAGTGGCTATCGACTACTTCACTAAATGGGTTAAAGTTGCATCTTACAAAGCTGTAACCAAGAAGGTCGTTGTGGATTTTGTTTGCGATCGAATTGTTTGTCGTTTCGGGGTTACAAAGTCCATCATCACTGATAATGCCGCCAATCTCAACAGTGATTTGATGAAAGCCATGTGTGAGACTTTCAAAATCAAGCACAAGAATTCCACAGCATATAGGCCCCAAATAAACAGAGTCGTGGAAGCTGCCAACAAAAACATCAAGAAGATATTGAGGAAAATGGTAGAAAATCACAAACAATGGCACAAGAAGCTACCATTCGCCTTACTGGGACGTCGTACCACATTCCGCACATCAACCAGGGCAACTCCCTATTTGCTGGTTTATCGTACTGAAGCTATTATTCCCGCCGAAGTAGAAATTCCTTCCCTGAGAATCATACAAGAAGCTGAGCTCAGCGATGCAGAATGGATAAAGAGCCGTTATGAGCAGCTAGCCCTCATAGACGGAGAGAGGATGAATGCAGTATGTCACAGACAACTTTATCAGAACAGAATGTCCAAAGCCTTCAACAAAAGAGTCAAGCTGAGACAGTTCACACCGGGGTAGCTGGTGTTGAAGAAGATCTTCCCCCATCAAGATGAAGCCAAAGAGAAATTATCTCCCAACTAGCAAGGTCCTTACATGGTTCATAGGGTATTGACAGGAGGAGCCCTCATACTCGCAGAAATGGATGGAGAAATTTGACCAAAACCAATCAATACAGATGCAGTCAAAAGATATTACGTGTAAATCATCCTACGCTTTTCTACATGATGTAATTGAACTATGCTCGACCTGATTCCCATTTAAGAGGAGATACGTAGGCAGCCCTGTGGGTTCAGTCACAATTCAATAGAATTTCCATTTCCCCCATAATCAGAAACTGGGGCAAAATTTTGAGGAGGATCCTCAAAATTCCGAAGCAAGTTCAGCCAATCGCAGCATATAAAGCATTATTTAGTTGACTGGGGCAAAATTTTGAGAAGGACCCTCAAAATTCTATGGAAGAAGCAGTCGCAATGTCTTTGATCGTGTCACAATGACTGGTTCATCTAACCAATTTCTAACTATATTTTACTATGTCTTTGGAAATTATGCATACGTGCTTTTGAACAGAAACTCTGCTTTAACGAACGCTACCCCAATAATTTGAATAGGGTCTTCAGACGAAACAGAGCAAATAAAGCAAGCAGACGAAGGCACGAACCAGCCTTCCCCTACAAAATTTTGACGACTTTTCTTTGAATGCAAGAATAAGGAATATGCACACCTTGGAATCACAGCCTTTGTAGCAATAAAGATACCAAACTCATTTCCAGCTAAGAAATACTCTTCTATCACCCATTATTTCAATCTTGCATGAGGCCATCCATATTTGCATAAGGCTAAGTTCTACCTTCTCTTTGCATGGGACTAAGCCCTATCCCAAACCTTGCATGAGAATAAGCATTGTCTCAAATCTTGCATAAGGCTAAGCGCTGCCTTCTCTTTGCATGAGACTAAGCCTTGTCCCGAATCCTGCATAAGGCTAAGCAGTGTCTTCTCTTTGCACGGGACTAAGCCATGTCCCGAACTTTGCATGAGACTAAGCATTGTCTCAAATCCAGCATGAGGCTAAGAACTTCCTTCTCTTTGAATGGGACTAAGACCTATCCCAAACCTTGCATGAGACTAAGCATTGTCTCAAATCCTGCATGAGGCTAAGCACTGCCTTCTCTTTGCATGGGACTAAGCCCTGTCCCGAACTTTGCATGAGACTAAGCATTGTCTCAAATCCTGAATGAGGCTAAGCATTGCCTTCCACTTGCATAAGGTTAAGCATTGCCTTCTCTTTGCATGTGACTAATCCATGTCCCGAACTTTGCATGAGACTAAGCATTGTCTCAAATCCTACATGAGGCTAAGCATTGCCTCTGCCTTGCATAAGGCTAAGCCCTGCCTTCTCTTTGCATGGGACTAAGCCTTATCCCAAAATTTGCATGAGACTAAGCATTGTCCTCTTGCATTAGTTATTCTATTCTCTCGGGCTACGCTCTGCCCTCAACTCCATACAAGACTAAGCATTGTCTTGTCGTTTCTAGCATCATGTCTTTGCACCTCATGGGCTGAAATATCGCCAGCTTTTCTGAAGGCACCATCCTCATAGCCGGGAGACACCATGCCATAGCCTAAGGTTCTCTCAAACTTGCATATCGTTATTCAAAGGCATCATGGTTTGGAGGCACCATTTTCATGGCCCGAGAACACCATTTCATGGCATGTGAATCCCTTACTGCTCAATTCATGGCCGGGGACATCATGGTCTAAAGACGTCATCCTCAATCGTCCAAAGACAATCCTCATGGTCTGAAGGGAATTTGCATCATGTTTAAATTTATGCAAAGATATATGCTTGTAGTGCGTCTTTTATTTGAAAGTAATCCAATGAGAAACCATTAAACCAACAGGAGCAATCCCGCTCCATTTTCTTCACACTATTTCAAACCTGACCGCTCAGAATAACCATTTCACCAATTCAAACCTTGTGTCCGTTCTTGTGGTAACTTCATCGGCATATTTCGCCGGTGAATCAAGAACTACACACGACCTGATTCTTATAAAACCAGGGATATGTAGGCAGCTCAGAAACCAAAGTGCGGCCTATGTCTCTCAAATCACCCTATTCGGTCAAAATTGGCCATCATATCTTTACCCGATAACTTTTTCATCCTTCCCGATTAAAGAGGCACAGCTGTTGATACCCAGTTTTTCCCTATATTATTTTCAAAATGCATATATGAACATCAATTAATATTTTTCATAATTTTTGCATTTTTTAAGAATTTTTAATTAATTCATCCTAGTATTTTTATTATACATAAATAGTTACCAATTTCATCGCAAATGATTTTATAATAATCTTAGAGCTTAATTTTATCATTTATATTTATACTAGGCTGTAATTATTTCTTGAACAACCATATTTACATTTTTTGAGTTATAATTGTAATAACTTTTCAATAATATCCCACATGTGCATAATTACCTTATTTCATAAGAAAATGACCTTTTATATTTTTATAATATTAAGTAATTATTTTCATGCATAAATATAAATTTTTATCATTTATTACCTATTTTTACGAATTATTTACCAAATTGATTGTGTATTTAACAAATACCCACTTTTAATTTCGGACTTTAGCCCAAATTATTACCCCAGCCCAATTAGAATCACAACCCAATACCCAAAACCCAATTCTTTCAACCCGCCCAAACCCCAGATGGGATCCTGCTCGTTGATCTCAGAAGATCAACGGTCTAGGATCCATTTCCTTTTTTAATTACACCAAACGATCCTAAACATAATCATTTTCCCAATTCCGCCGCCCGTAAATCCCTTCTTCCTCTCTTCTCTCTCAACCTCCCACTAACCCTAGCCCGCCGTCACCTGAACCCCATTTAATCCATGGGGTTCCACTGCAATATTAGGTCTTATCTGGCCTCCTATCTTTACTGGTGGTATGGTTTTTATGTTATTTGATTGAATCTCGAAGAGATTCGACGCAAACTTGGCTTTAATCCTTCATTTTCTTGATGAATCTGCATGTGTTCGTCTCTATGTTTGTGAGTAATATTATCTTCATGCTTATGGCACAAATATATGGTTCCAAACCAGATTTTCTTCCCATCTCTGTCATTTTTAAAACCCTAGTCTCTTGCTACTCGAATCTGTTCAGATCCTTGTAGATTTGAGATAATTTTAAGTTTTATTTGATATTTCTCTTTAAAATCTTTATGCGTTCTCTTATTATTAACTGATTTTTGTTTTCCCTAACGCCATGGTTTCATCCCTTTAAGTTTCTGCAAAAAAACTAAATTTTTTCTAAGTGTTTAACTCTGGTTTTCTGTACTTGTTCGACTGATTCTCATGTCTATGTTCTAAACCCTAGGGTTTCTTCTTATCTTATTGATTGTTTCAACATTTTTCCATTATTCTTTAATTATCAAAGATTAATTGATTTTTTTTTGACTAATTAGGGTTCGAAATTATATTATTCTACTAAGATTGTTACTTTATGTGATTTTACCTATTTTCCTTATTTGTGAAACATAAATTTGTACTACTTTCCTTAATTATGCTATTGATTTGATTTATGGGTTCTAATTTATTCCAACCGACTTATAAATGGCCTATGACTTATTTCTTGCCTTATTTAAACCCCAATCTAAGTTGTTAATTTATTCTCCCTAATTTAAGGGATCTTTTCCGGATTCTGTTGAGTTATTTGATTGAGTTTATCCCCAATTAACGGGTTGATTTTACTTGTATGCCTTATTTATGAACTCTAATATTCTTTGACTTATTTGGTTTACCCTGATAAGTGCTATATAACCCCCCCCCCCCCCCCCCCTTCTGATTTAGAAAACACACGAACACACTCAGAAAAATATAGAAACACACACACACAAACTCTTACTCACACACACTCTCCATTGTAATTCTTTTTGTTACTTATGTTTGCCGCACTGTCTAGTCGGCTGAAAGCCATGGCTAGATTATTGGATTCAACTTGCCTTCACCTTCCTAATTGATATCTTTAACTGGTATGCCCCTATTTATGTTATCATGTTCTCTTCTATATGCTATGTAGTCAGTTTTATTATGAATTCCAATATGATTCTGTTTTGAAATCTGATTCCTAACCATCTTTTTCATTAACCACTATGCCTTAGTTCTTACTATTTTATGTTTTTCGATGTAGCAATAGTTTATTTCAGACTTCGATGCTCCTATTTTCTATGTAGTTCCTATCTATCTCCTTCTCAACTAGCATGCCTATGTTGTTCCGTTCTATGTGCTGATAATATACCTTAGCATGTTCCTGATCAATTATGATTTCTATGTCCTTCTTTCAAGACTAATATGCTTTAGATTCCTGCTACATTTTTTGTATGGCTGTCTGAGTAATCATTTTAACTTCAACATGTTTCTCTCTGCTAAATACATGTCTATATGATTCCACCTAGTAATAGTTAATAAACTAAGTCAACTTTAGCAATGTGAAACCTTGTTTGACTCAATTGTGACCCTGTTCTGCCTATAATTCAAGTGTTCCTGCTCTTGTTGTGACTATTGGCACCCATGTCTGAACCAATCTGCTAATTTGTGGTTTTGTTCTATTTGTGATCTTATAATCTGTTTCTGTTCACTTCTAAAATCTAAGCTATTTTTTTTTCTAAAACTATCTCCTATCTTTTTTTTCAACTCCTACTCTTAGTTATCTAGGGTCCTACCCCTCTAGTGTGAGTACTGCTTATGAGTCCATGAGACTCCTCCAAACTCTGACACACTGGGGCTGGCCTTTACAAACTTGTTTACAAAAAAACTATTTCTTTGAAACGGTTCTGATCTGAGCACTACCCGGAGTCCCTGAGGCCCTTGGGAAATTTGACACACCAGAAGTCATTTGGTGCATTATGGACTATTGGTGTACCTCAGACTTGCTTGAAGTCCTGGCTTCCAGGATTGACATTGGGCCTGCCAAAGTTCCCTATAGTATAGTGATTTCATTATATAATTCATTTGTATTGGCCTGTAAATACAATCTTTGTAAACATATATGAGGTTATTAGTAAAAGTTGGGTAGGGACTTTATATGTATATATTTTTTGTTGGGTTCGGATAGAAGTCATGCCTATAAGACTTATCTCATTCTTTGAAATCCTGAATTTTCACATTTGCATCCTAGAAATCCTACTTCTAGGTCGTTATCAATTCTGCCTCAAGTATAATTTTTTCAAAACCTCTATGTGTGCATTAGAAATCATGTTTCTAGGTTCTTTTGTTGAACTCGCTTGGCAATTAGTTGAAACCTTCATTCGCCTAGATATCATGCCTATAGGAAACACATATAAAAAATCAGTCTTGACACTTAGAAATCATGCATACAGGAGATAAGTGTAAAAACAACTTCAACACTTGGATATGATGCATATAGAGAAAAATGTATGAAATATTGTGAACAACTATTTTTTGACCACACCGAAATTCTATACTATTTTGCTATAAATATT
>MDKI01086155.1:0-23339 GCA_005239505.1 Nicotiana paniculata | reverse complement strand
GGCTGATGATGTTATGAAACATGTACCTATGCACGACATGACATTCATACGCATATGCATTACACTATAAGTATTTCATGATTTACAAAATTTTCTAGACTTACAGGTTGAGTCATTTACTCTATATTTCTTCCATGTCAGTTATGTACTTAATTATGTACCTTACATACTCAGTACATTATTCGTACTGGCGTCCCTTTGCCTGGGGACGCCGTGTTTCATGCCCGCAGGTTCCGATAGATAGGTTGAGAGCCCTCCAAGTAGGCTATCAGCTCAGCGGAAGATGTTGGTGCACTCCATTTGCTTCGGAGTTTCTTGTTTGGTTAGTATGATCTAGACGTGTATTATTTTGTATGGCAGGACTCTGTCCCGACCTTTATGACATTGATGTACTCTTAGAGGCTTGTAGACATATGTCGTGTACGTGAAAGATTGTACGGCCTTATCGGCCTATGTTTCGAGTTTATAAATGATCATGTTGGCCTATTGGGGTCGTATGTCACGTGTATATAATGATATAATAATAAAGATACGTTACGTTGGTACTCGGTTGATTAAGGTACTGAGTGCTCGTCGGAGCCCATCGTTTTGGATCGTGACGAAAGTGGTATCAGAGCAGTTCTGTCCTAGGGAGTCTACAAGCTGTGTCTAGTAGAGTCTTGCTTATGGGTGTGTCGTGCACCACACTTATAAGCAGGAGGCTACAGGGAATTTAGGACTTTCACTCTTTCTTCTTACTCTAAATCATGTGGTAGAGCTCAGTTTTAAGAATTCAAATTCCTAACTTCTATTTTATTCGTAATAAGACGATACCTATATCTTGAAATATGGTTGGTAAAAGACATGGATATGGAAGAGTTGAGTCAGAGGAACTCGACTTTGCATCATACTTATAATAAGTAAATGTGAGATCTTCAGCAGATCATGTGCGTAATGAAAGGTGTAAGCCTCTTGATAAGGATTCTTGAGTCAAGAATACCTATCCACCTTAATGGTGAAAGACAATGAGAGATTCATAAGATAAATACAAGTTTCAACCAGAAAAAGAACCAAGATGAAGAAGAGTACGAGGCGCCCAACTAATGAAGGTTAATAGTGTTTATAATTCAGGCAGAGGAATATAAGCTTTTTGAGTTATATTCAACAGTAATAGAGGTATGTGCAATTGGACGTACCCATCTCAGTTATGCCCTATTGGGGCTAACAGGTGTAGTTTAAGAAAATGATGGAACATCAGGATCCGACTGGGGTTAGAGTAACCCAAAATGATGAATGGATTGTTTGTGTTAGTTGACATTTCCGAAGGATATTACAAAGGTGCTAATAGATCTCCTTGTGGGACACCCAGACGGTGCACTCTAAGATAGTACAAATAGATGTGAGTACTGCAAAGATAGGCATTGTAAGCCTCGAAGAGATAAATATTAACTTGGTATGACTCCCATCCCTAGTAGAGAAATAATGTTAGGAAACCTGAAGAGCCAGCAGGTGGAGCAAGGGGAGCTAAAATCAAAAGAATGTCTTGTTCAAGTTTTTTGAATAAATTAATAGACATAAATGTTAGCAGGAAATAAGGAAAGAGTTAATGATGCATTATGAGTAAGATGTGATACATGGATGACAATGGTAGATGAAAAAAATGACAGTATTACAGAATCTATAGTCAAGTGAGGGAAAGACAAGAGGTGATAGGCCTTGAGACAATAAAAGAGTATATGCCATAAAGTCATATCCTCATTTCAAGAAATAAGTTAGTGACTCTAACGTGATTACCAATAGGAAAAGCTAGACCCCAGAATAATAGAGATCAGTATGGGCTGGTGAACAAGATAAAGTAAACATGAATTAGGGATTTATGATTTGATAATGGTCGACATCATGAGAATTTCAGATTTCGTACCGGCAATAATAGAATGGACAACAGAAGACGATTCATGAGAAATTCAAAGAATGGTCTTTAAGGAAGACGCTTCCCTAAAGTAAGCAATGTGAGCAAAATTAAGCTTAAGAGATTGTATGTACCAGTTATAGTAATTGTCACCTCGCGAGTAAGGAATTTTGTTATCCTTGGTACATAAGGATTAACACAAGGAGAGTAAGGGTCATCGATGATGTGAAAGGACGCCACAAATAAAAAGATAAAACATCTATAGGCAGATTGTCGTAGCTCCAACTCTTAGTATTCTCCGAAAGGGGGAAATATGGAATGACGTGACATTACGTCAGAATTAAGTGGTTCTAGTAATTATGGAATGGTAAAGGAAGAATACGATAAAGTGAAAAAGGGATGAGATTGCAATTATTCAAAGCCTACATATATGCTACGATACCAAAGCATTATTCAAACACGATGTCAGGGAAAGGAAGTAAGGGTTCCTGCCCGAGATATTATTGATTAATAAGGAGCCAATGCGAGAGATAAGTTAAGACAAAGAAAATGACCCAAGAAAGATTACGCGAAATATTGATACGGGGATGGGCCAACAAGCAATTAGTAATTGATTCAAGAAGAGCCTGGCTATGGCTAGACAAGAGAATACAGGCAAATCAACAGATCGTGCAAGATAAACATAGGGAACCCCAATATGAGGAATTCAGCCTCACAGTTATGACATTGTGATCCTTGAAAAATATTCAAATAGGATTCGAGGTAGTTAAAGATACCATAAGAGTGTTATGGGGATAAAATAAAGTACCACTGGGAAGGAAGTCAAAATATCAGTTCAGAAGCAACCCTACAAGCACAAGGGCACGGAGGTAAGGAACTACGGATGATTATAGGCAAGGAAGGACGTCAAAAAGGTCCGTAATAAGCTCACAATATTATGAAAGTCAAGGGTTCTCCCTAAGTACTACAACGAAAGACTAGCTGAGGAAATAAGGAAGAAGGCTTCAACCTAAGCACAATGACCTAAAGAGGAAATGGTCGTGTAACAACAGTCTCACAACAACATTGGAAGCACTCCAAAGGAAAGTGTAACCTACCGTGGCTAATGAACGAGAAGTAAAATTAAAAGTAATATTCGAGATCATATGAGTTGCACGAAAACTCTGGCATATGTGGGCACTAAGATAAGCTAAGTATGGACACAACGCGGGGGCAGAAAAACCAGGAAAAGTAATAGCTTATCGTGACAGAAAGCTAAGATGGAACGAAAGAAATTATTCAATAAATGATCCAGAGTTGGTTACATTATGAACACACTTAAGGGTTCAGAGTTTTATACATGCAGCATATACAAACGTAAAAGACTCCGGTATAAGTTAAAAGGAAAGAGTTGAGTCCAAGTCATAAATCAAAAATTGAATTGTTAGACGATTGTATCAAGGATATTCCAAAGCATCCATGAAAGACTAAATTAACAATATCATGAGCTGCATATCGGAAGATAATTTAAGCCTACATAAAGGTTGATCAGAGGGGAGAGGAAACCAAAGAGTTACACCAACTAAGTAAATCAGGAGTCCGATTATTGGACCCGAAAAATTATAGACCTCGTGATTGAGAACATTGCAGCATCACTCTTAAATATCAGAGGTACTAAGAGGGATAGTACATTAGCCATATTCTATAACGACTCTGCGATAAAGCCAATCAGAAGAGCACCAGCCCATAAGGAGTCAGTACGAAGCTCCCACCGGATAGTGTATGCACTAGAGATACAATTATTATAATAGAGCATCAGTTATAAATGTGAATTATACCTATGTGGAAGGGAGATCGTGAAAGAAATAGAAGATATGATGCGAGATTTTAAGGCAAAGGTAAACAATGTGTGGAATACTAAAATGCAAAAGGTTGTGAATAGTTCATACATCGGATAGACGGCTATAAGCGCGGGGGATTCAATATCTAGGAATAATAGCAGCATCGTCAGTAGAATATCTTCCAGCCTATGGTTTAGGTATCAAAAAGCCCGACTAGGAGAGTAAAAAAGAGTTAGAGACAATGTGACATCTCGCTTGATTTTCCAAAAATTATATAGGGAAATCCATGATGCAAGCAAGTTGAAAGGTTGCGAGTAATATAAATAGATCTGTTTAGGTCGCAAGCTATTGTACGGTGAAGCGACAAGGTTCTAGAAGACAGGAGTAAGGATAAGGACGGACAAGTGAGAAGGTAACGAAAATGGATAAGTCCTCATGATTAAGCCCATGAAAACAAAAAGAGCAGATGGTTTCTCTAAGTTATACAAAGCTCACTATAACCTGAATGAATTTAAAGAAATCTAAGATTAATAGAATTTAGAAGAGATGAAATGCTGCCCTGGTAATTAGAATGAGGGTGTAATTATGATAGATAAAGGATGACGTTTGGGTCTTCGATTGAGTAATGATCTGACGAAGAAAAGAAAGGGGTCTTATGAATTGGACAGGATTAAAATACCTACGCAAGATGAATCAAATGGGGATGTTGTGAGATACGGTTATGAAAGCATGGTATCGCAAAAGTTGGATCAGCCTAATCATTTTAGATGTTCCCCGATGAAACGTGAGCCCTAGCGGAGGTGTCATAAGAGATCAAGTTATCAACGGTAGATGGTGAATCAACAATAAATGGATGAAAGTTCAACAGTATGAGATGAAATTAGACCATTAGTCTTAAGGATAAGCAATGAGAGTAACCTGTAGTTAGTTGCAGACCTCAGTAATGATAAATCAAAGTAAAAATTATGGTATAGTAAGACCTACGTAGATGTGATAAAGATTCAGGTCTATGAAATAACATATAGCAATATTCGCAAGTTCGACAAGGTATTGAGCAAAGAAATTCAGTATACCTATAGATGCCCAGAGAGACATCTTACTGAGCTATGTATATGTTTACCAAGTAAGACCTAGAAATTTTCTAACAGCTGAAGGACAAAAGGGAAGGAAGAGACGCATAAGCACACTTACAAGGTCAGAGTTGTACAAGCTGCATGATAGAAGGTAGCAACAATTACGAGACTGGAAGGACTCCGACCATAAATCGTAGTGTGAGAATGAGGCCTGAAGGGGGAAATGCCCTGGCCTTTGGATTTATTTACAGAACAACTGCCTAAATGACAAGGAGAGTATTAAGGTATTCACAAGAGCTATAAGTTATGAAAATGACAAGAGCATCAGTTAATATTCGAGGACGAATGTTCCAAAGGGGGGAATGATGTTACGCCCAGCAATATTACGTCGGTATTTTGTCTCGTATTATTAAATTACGACGATGTTGTACCCTATAGTATTGTACGTTGAATTTGTCGTAAGGTAATTGACATCAATCCAAGGAATAGCTTATTTGGACATTATAAGGATTATGCTATTTATAACAAGCGATAAGTACGTATCATGAAGGATAAAGGGTGCACAAATCAAAGAAAACGAGTTTCGTGAAAGTGGCCAATTTGGGATAAAATACGGGTCGAGTGATACTACCCGATAATTATGAACTAGTACCATACAAGGTACCATATGACCATGATAGTGGGATGTATAAAGTATATTAAAAATAAGTAAAATTTTAAGTAATTTGAGGTAATTCTTAATTATAAGGGTAATTGGTTAATTAACGGGTAGCGGAATATTACCTAATTAAAATAATTTAAAACTTTGGATAAGTATCAAAGTATGAACGTGGCAGCAAGTAGAGATAGTCTAATGACTCTTGACCAATTCTTGTTAGGTGGATTAATATGATAGTTACACATTCACTTCACTTTCCAATCTTTTCTATCTCAAAAATACTACAATCAAAGTGGAAAAAGCGTTAACCATTCTTATCACTTTTCAATTTCCCATTTTTAAACACATCAAACCAGATTCTCAACCTTTCATTAACCAACCTAAATTCTTGCAACCAAGAGAAATCCAACAAGAATTATTAAATTCATAGCAACGTAATATTTTGCGGTTCTAAAGGAGCGGTGCAACCTTTTCCAAGAATATCATACGGACTTTTTTTTACTACTCCAGGTATGTTAAGGCTATCCCTTCTTTCTTTTGGCATGGTCCAAATTATACTGAAGAAACGAGCAAATACACAGTTTCTATAAATTACTCTATTCATAGAAATAGTAGGGGTGTCTATATTCTTGATTCCCCATGAGAATTATTATTATTTTCTGTTCATGGGTCTCAGAATAATACGCAGTTGGAAAAGTTTATCCGGAAGGAATATGGAGATTATTACGTACTTTTTATGCATTTCATACATGTGCATTGACCCATGACCAGATGGCGTTATTTACGCGTATATATGTAAATATATGTATATGGGATATGGGAAAAGGTTACGACGTTATATACGTACCACCACCTGATCAGCGGGTATATGATGATGATGTTGCCCACAGTGGCTGAAATATGATTCAAATGGCGTTATATACGCGTATATATGTATGTATATATATGTATATGGGATATGGGAAAAGGTTACGACGTTATATACGTACCACCACCTGATCAGCGGGTATATGATGATGATGTTGCCCACAGTGGCTGAAATATGATTCAAATGGCGTTATATACGCGTATATATATATATATATATATATATATGTATGTATATTCAAACGGCGTTATATACGCGTATATATGTATGTATATATATGTATATGGGATATGGGAAAGGTTATGGCATTATATACGCACCACCACCTGATCAGTTGGTATACGTTGATGATTTGGCCACAGTGGCCGATACGATATGATGTGATGCCCTCAGAGGCTGATGATGTTATGAAACATGTACCTATGAACGACATGACATTCATACACATATGCATGACACTATAAGTATTTCATGATTTACAAAGTTTTCTAGACTTACAGGTTGAGTCATTTACTCTATATTTCTTCCATGTCAGTTATGTACTTATTTATGTACCTTACATACTCAGTACATTATTCGTACGGACATCCCTTTTGCCTGGGGACGCTGGGTTTTATGCCCGCAGGTCCCGATAGACAGGTTGAGAACCCTCCAAGTACGCTATCAGCTCAGCGGAAGATGTTGGTGCACTCCATTTGCTTCGGAGTTACTTGTTTGGTTAGTATGATCTAGACGTGTATTATTTTGTATGGCAGGACTCTGTCCCGAACTTTATGACATTGATGTACTCTTAGAGGCTGGTAGACATATGTCGTGTACGTGAAAGATTGCACGGCCTTATCGGCCTATGTTTCGAGTTTATAAATGATCATGTTGGCCTATTAGGACCGTATGTCACGTGTATATAATGATATAATAATAAAGATACGTTACGTTGGTACTCGGTTGAGTAAGGTACCGGGTGCTCGTCGCAGCCCATCATTTTGGGTCGTGATAGTTACCCCATTTGTTTGATCCTCTATCCCCCTACGTATCTGTTTATCTTTTGCTTTGTTTTCTACGATATATGTTGGAGAATAGGACAGGTTAACGTTTGTTGTCAAGTCTAGCCTCGTCACTACTTCGGCCGAGGTTAGGCTCGGCACTTACTCAGTACATGGGGTTGATTGTACTGATGCTACACTGCACATCTTATTATTATGCAGATCCCGCACTCGGACCCAGTGGACAGCGTTGAAGGAGTCACCTTCAGTCCAACCCAGAGGCTTCAAGGTATACCGCTGACGTTCGTGGGCCTTGGCGTCTCTCCTATCCCTAGTTCTTGTATTTTTGTCTTATATTTCCTCTAGTTCTCAGAGACAGTCATGTATTTCCTTTCAGACCTTGTATTTAGCACTCCTATAGACAGTTCGTGAGTTTGTGACTCCAGGTTTTGGGGAATTATTGCGACGTTGTATTATGTTATCTTTACTTAGTTTTGAAACTTTATATATTTCCTCTGTTAAGAATGGTGAACTGTTTTTAGCTTATTCCGTTAATTCGGTGTTATCATGTTAGTTCAACTGCACACGTTGGCTTGTCTAGCGGGTTTAACGTTAGACGCCATCACGGCCGAAGGTGGGATTTCGGGCCGTGACATGGGGTTTTGTTCTAGACCTTGGCTACCCGAGCGGACAACTCAATTCGGGGTGGGAGCGACGTACCGATAGCACGAAAGGCTATCCGGCCTTGTGGCTAGTCCATCCTCGTATTTCTTACTTGGTATGACCTCTAACAGAAAGGCGGGCCACGCGAACGTATGCACCAATTTTTAAAAGACTCAGAAGGGAGGCGTAAGAAGGCAGTTTAAATCAAAGTTTAAATAAATATCAAAGCGGTAAATAAATAGAATTTAGCACATTTGAGCGCACAAAACACAGTAATATCACAATTTAAGAAAGCCAAGTAAAATCACATAAAAGCTCGAATTCTTGAACCCTGAACCAGATATTCTGGGTTCGATCCCCAGCAGAGTCACCGGAGCTGTCACACCTCATTTTTCACCGATGAGGGTAATAAGAGAGTTTTTCCACTTTAAGTGACATTATTAGACTTTGGGATTTATTTGTTTTATTCAAATTCGCCACCTGAATTTCTTACGGTGTTCCAATATTACGGGATTTATTTGTTTTATTTGTTCCGGGACACCATTTATTTATTAGAAATTTCAATATCAAGGAATTTTGACTCTGTTTAAATTGTCTGCGAACCAGAAATCCGGGTAAGGAATTCTGTTAACTCGAGAGAAAGTGTTAGGCACTCCCTAGTTCCGTGGTTCTAGTACGGTCGCTTAATGATTAAACTTGGCCAAAATTGTTTAATTACTGCTTTTGTACCTATGTGCATTCTTTAAATTCTTTACCGATTTTTATTATTCTTTTGTATTCAAGAAGTTCTTTTGGGACGGGTCACGTATGACTAAACCCGTAGAGTTTAAGATGCATTTAAAATCATGTCACGCGGACGTGTACACAATTCTTGACACTGAATTCATTAAATAATATGGGGGGAAAGTGTGCAAGCGCATATTTTTGTTTTGTTGTCAAAAAGAAATCGAAATCACGTCACGCGGGTGTGTACAGAATCAGCAATCAAAACAAAGAAAGGCATAAATCAGGTTTTAGTTTAATCCACATAAAACAATTCAAAATTATTATCTAGACAGGTAAAATCAGTCATAGAGATTCAAAACGAAACCCGAGACAGACTAAAGAATCACCTAATTCAAGTGAAGCCCTAAACTCCTACTCAATTGATGATTAATTATACACTGTGATTAATAGCTAAAGAACTCTAATCAGTGATTAATATGGCTACATAATGCCAAATAAATTCACAAATAGCATTAAAATTCAATAAAGATCCATGAAACCAATTAATTCATTGAGATTTTTGTAGGATTATACGATAGGTAAAAATCACGTGCTCACAAACAGGGATTCAAACAATTCAAACCTACAATTTAAAATAATTTTTAAACTATCTATCTTTGTTTGCCATTATATATATAAACTATCTTTGTCTATTTTGCCTATCTGTAGTATGATTTTCCAATGGAGGGAATTCAATGGAACCCTTTTTTTCGATTATATCTTCGCCACAATTTTTGAATGTGGTGAAATATATGGAGGATTCCAATTGTTGATTGAACTAGATTTAGTATTGAGGTGTAGTTGATTGATTAATATGTATTATGATAGTTAGGTAATTGTTGATTTAATTAATCATTTACGGGATTGTGGTCATTTTCTATATTTAGATTTGATATATGGCAAGTGGTTTTGGAGAATCAACTACAACGACACCTTCAAGTCCTTTTTGCTCTAGCAACGATGGTAATTGAAGCGATGCTAGCAACTTCAGGTGCAATATTTGCTTTCAATTAGCGCAGGACCCGATTGTTACTCTCGGCTACAATAATGGAGGTAGTATATTAAGGATTTTGATACATATTTAGACTCCTTTATGATTGTTGTTCCTTTTAAGTTTTGTGCTTATCGTGTTTAATGACATATTATTGTCATCCGCGTGCAGCTGCCATTCGTAATCTAATGTACTAGGGAATAGCCCATCTGTTTTAATTGGGTACCAGCATAGCACCACATGCCAAATGAGAAACTTTGAATTATGGGGTGCCTCATACGATTTGACTGAATATTGTGGAGCCATTGTAATTTTGTCACGTGCTTTTCATTCAGATTTTTTTGAGTCATCGATTTGTGAGATATCTGACAAAGAAACATTGATAATTTTTAGTTTAATCAATAAGCAATATTTCTTAGTTATACATTATTTTTTTTGCAGAAATTTTCCTTCTACCACAATGGAAAGTAAACTGCCCCACGGCCCTCGAATGTTGATTAATTAGCCTCTTTTTCGGAGTAGAGCGAATACAAGATCATTCTCATATCTAAGGTATATTTTTTATCATACCTTAAATGTTTTTCCCTTATGTGTATACAAAAAGAATTAGGAACTAGATGCCATCCACATAGCAAAAATCATGTTGCTTCTTAAAAAAGAAGAATCATGACTAAATTAAAACAAAAAGCTTGAAATTGTAAGTTGGATATACATGTGTTTAGGCATTCCTTTTGCTGTTTAGAAATCACATCCATAGTCAAATACAGACAGTCTAAAAGCTATTGTGATTTTATTAGGATTGACCACTATGACGTAAATAAGTATTCTGCAGAAGTATTGTTGCGGAAGAAAGGATTTTACTAATGTTTATAGATCATGCCTATAAGATTGAAATTTATTTTTAGCTACAAAAAAATAGAAGTTATTATGTTTCACTATGAAGTATCAGTGCGAGACAATTTATCATGTTTAGAGACCTTGATTGTTGACTTTTAACTTTATAACTTATATATTATACATTTGTCACGGCCTCAAATTCTAACAGACCGTGATAACGCCTATCGTGAAACTAGGCTAGCCAACCACACCGTACAAACGCATTTAATCAATTATAAAAGTTCACAATTTAATAATAAGCAGCAACCACATCATAGAATAATGTAATTAGTCTTAGCACCTCAATAACAGTCTAACAACTCTAACAAAACCTCCCAAGACTAGAGTCAACATGGTCACGAGCATCTACGAAATAAAACTAACTCTACTAATGTCTTAAATAAAGTCAAGGAATGAAATGCTAAAAACTAAATAAGGAAGGGACATGGAGAAGCTGTGGACGCTGGACAGCTACCTCGAAATCTCGTGAACTGCTGCTAACGAACTGAGACAGCTACTGCTCCGGACCGTCACCTGAATTCTGTGCACAGAGGCACAAGGAGTAATGATGAGTACGCTAACACAGTAGTAATGAAAATAAATCACAGTCTGAGAAATATAAAACACACAGAACGGATACACCAATTCACAAAACCAATAAAACACCAAGTCATCAAGTAGTATTCAGCAAATACATAAGTTCAAAACCAGTTCCAAAATCCTTTGAAAACAAGTATAATATCAATATATCTCAGTGAAATCCTTAGTAAAAATCAGTTTGAAAACAAAGTGATTTATAGTTCAATAACTCAGTAAAAATCATCATAAAACTGCCCATCGGGCCAAAATCATTTATTGTAACCATTGCTCATCAGGCATCCTCACCATCACTCAATATCAACCCATCAGGCATCCTCACCATCACTCAATATCAACCCATCAGGCATCCTCACAGTCACTCAGTATCAGTCCATCAGGCATCCTTAAAGTCACCCAGTATCAGTCCATCAGGCATCCTCACAGTCACTCAGTATCAGCCCATCAGGCATCCTCGCAATCACTCAGCATAAGCCCCGCGTGCATCACTCATTAGGTATCTGCGCTCACTGGGATGTGTACAGACTCCGGAGGGGCTCCTACAGCCCAAGCGCTATAAACAAACCACATCATGGCATAAATCACTCACACTATTGGCCAGCAGCCACACTCATATCATAACATCCTCACAATATAGGCCTGCAGCCTCACTCAGTCAGACACTCTTAATTTTCCCTTCAGGCCATAGATATATCGGGTTCTCGACCCAAAAACAGTATTTCATTTTCAAGAAATAGTATCAAAATACTTTGAGTGTCAAGACAATTTATCAAGAAAATACTGAGTGAAAATCATAACATATCAAGTGAGGAAAAACAGTAAAAACAGCCCCCAAGGGGTAAACAGATCGGCACTAGGCCCCAAACATAGCTTACAGCCCAAATCATATCAAACTATATCAATACAATTAAGCATAGGCTTAAAAATTGGTTTCGCAACTCAATAGTTGCCTAAATAGGGAATATATATTTCCAAAGTTCCAATCTTTGCATTCCAAAACCCGTGAAAGGGTGCATAGTCCGGGGTTTCATACCCTCAGGACATGATTTAAAGACATTACTTACCTCAAACTAGCCCGAAAACTATTCTGCAATACGCTTGCCTCTCGTATCAACTTTCGAAGGCTGCAAATCTACCAAGTTCAGATTTTTATCATCAATTTATGCTTAAGGAATAAATTCCAATCAAAAAATATCAAATTTATCTCAAAATCCCGAATTTGGTCAAAACACGACCCCCCGGGCCCGCATCCCAAAATTCAGAAATTTTATACAAAACTGTTCTTCATCATCTCACGAGTCCGTACATATAAAGAATACTAAAATCGGAGTTCGTTTGACACCTCGAATCGAACCCTAAATGTCTCAAAATCTCAAGCCCTTACTCCCTCTTTTTCCTACTGATTTTCATAATTAAACACTGATATAAGGTCTCCAGTCACATATAATCAAGTTATTAAGTCCAAAAAGTTTACCTCAATGATGAACCAACATTTCCCTCTTCAAATTCCCTCAAATACCTCGGAACCCGTACAACAATGGTAAAAGGAGGGTTAAAAATCGTGAAGGCATGCTTATATACTTTCTGACAGTGGCCGCACCTGCGTCCACTTAAGCGCACATGTGGACCCACACCTGCGGTCCCAGGTGCGCACCTGCGGAGCACCCTCTAATATCAGCCTCCGCACATGCACTGGTACTTCCGCATCTGCGGCATCGCAGGTGCGGAAAATACCTCGCACCTGCGGAATTTCCTCACCTACCTTGCTTCCGCATCTGCGTGCATTTTTTTGCTCCTGCGGGCCCGCACCTGCGATCAAACATCCGCAGGTGCGGTTACATCAGTAACCAGAAAACCTACAGCTGCTTACTGCACTTTTTCAACTCCGAACTTCCGTTAACCATCCGAAATCAATCCCGAGCCCCTCGGGACCCCAACCAAACATACTAACACGTTACATTTGATCATTCAAGCTTAGCTGCACTCTCAAAACACAAAAACTAACATCGAAACACCAAAATTACATCGAATTCAAGCCTAAGAACTTTGAAATTTCTAAAATTCACCAATGATACCGAAACTATCCAAAACAACTCCGACTGACCTAATATTTTGCAGACATATCCAAAATGACATTACGAACCTGTTCTAACTGTCGGAATTCTATTCCGACCCCGATATCCTATTTTCCACTACCGACCGGAAATCACTAAAAACTAACTTTCGCCAATTTAATCCTAATTCTACACCGGACATCACAAAATTATTCTGAATGCACTCCTAAGTCCCAAATCTCCTATCGAAGCTATCCGAGTCACAAAATCTGCATTCCGAGGTCGTTTACCATTAAGTCAACTCTGAGTTGACTTTTTCCATTTTAAGGCTATTTTTAAAGGCTAAGTTATTGAATTCTCATTTAACCATTCTGATTTCAAGCCTATCAACTCTAACACATCAATAATAGAATAACCAATCCATGACAAGTCAATGACAGCAGTAAAAATGCAAGTTCTACGTAACGACAGACCTGGTCGTTACATTCTCCCCCACTTAAACATACGTTCGTCCTCGAACGTGCCTAGAGTTGTTCCAACACCACCAAAATATGATGTGTAACCTTCCATGCACATATTCAGAGGTGATTCCACGTCACCCTAACCCATATAGGTCTATTAACACAACATAACTAAAATTTTATTATCAAATCCTCACCCATAAACCTTAAAACCAAGTTTCCACTTCTGAAATAATTTACAAGTTAAAATTTCCACGACTATAAGCTGAAATAGCCTGAACACGCTGTATCAAACCATATTTGTAACCCAAGATGAAATCACATAATATACCACGTGGCTTAACCACTCATAGAGATAACTCCTAACTACATAGATGTTCAAACAACTCAATACCGGTACATACCCTCCTATCAAACCATGACTCGCTCTAACACTTCCATATAATATCGATGATGAAATATACACGTATAAACCAGCAACCATTCGTCCGATCAGTATCAATACCATCCAGAGCCATAACTTGTGCACTCAATAACCACATACCAAGATCTCAATTCATTAAATAAAGAAGACTCACACGAGAGGACTATCCCGCCACTAACACTTACCATTACCACATCATGCTAAAATTCTGATACACATCGTGAAACCATATCACACAAATCTGACACCAAGGATCATACCTCTACCTAACTGAGCTGCAGAGCGTGATCCCATCCAACCGCTGGACTACATGACACACTCCAAGATACCTTGCTCAAAATCAATAACCATGAGAAATTTGACATCAATTACTCAAAGTGCATTGCCATAACCACGAGGAAATCGGACGATACCATGCCACCCGAACCAGAAAGAACATAACCAACACGTCTCAATCCTGCAACACCCAATTACTTACCTTACTCAAATCTCGCTATGAGGCCCCGATAGAACCGCACCCTATGCATATATAACCAACTATCACAATCCCTCGAAACACCGAAAGGCAACTCATAGATCACTCCAAAACACGAATAAGATCAATGACAATCGAATGGTACATCCCTCAACAATAGCAATACGGGGTCAACAATTCCGACTCGGTGCAGACCACACACCCATACTGGCCTACCAATAACTCTAAGTCAAATCTGGTCACCCACAACAGGTAGATAACTCTCCAAACGTTCACAATGAATGAATCATGACATATACTAACACCTGACTAGCTTTGCTCGCGTTCACAACTGCAAAAATAATTTGTTCATGAAAACTCCCAGTCTCAAAATCCATGAGGCGCACCCATTACCATATCTGATCCCAATTCTACCAATCAAATATGTAACACGCCCCTAATACTTTATTATTCCACGATGGATACCCCCATAATTCCTCTGCGTCACCAAGAAACCTTAAATATCAGCAGTCGATCCAACAAGAGAGCGTCGTAACACCAATGAAACACCCTTATTCAAACACATTGCCTTAAACACATTGTCCTTAA
This sequence comes from Nicotiana paniculata, assembly GCA_005239505.1. Taxonomy (NCBI): domain Eukaryota; kingdom Viridiplantae; phylum Streptophyta; class Magnoliopsida; order Solanales; family Solanaceae; genus Nicotiana; species Nicotiana paniculata. Next base: position 8,155 of record MDKI01086155.1, on the reverse strand, counting down.
TGAATGTACACTCTCATCCAGCTACCCAATAGTGGTATCCTTTACCTAATCATCTGAAACTGCCAGTTCTGACCTTCCTTCCAGAACTGAACCGTGACCTCACATGCCACTCTCCACTATACACAAAATAACGCATACGCCATAAAATCCTATGGTAAATATGAGAACTTCATGCTCCCTTCCTAGCCACAAACAACTACGTAACCAACTAGCCAAGAACTTTCCATTGATCCCATTTAGAAGCAAAATCACTATATATCACATGGCCCTCATGCCAGTAGAAAATATACATCTCTAACTGTGGTAGAAACCATCAAGGATTCTATGAATCACCTTTGTACAACACCAAACGGGCACTGAATCCTTCTAACTAAACCACGCTACGCATGCCACTAAATCCCAAGAGGATTGCTAAGAAACAGCTGTAACAACGCATTACCTCATAAACACCCAAAAACTAACCATACCCCTTATCATGTCGATCAGACGTACTATCAAGTTGTCCTATTTATCCAAGTTCCTTCTGAATTACCTTTGAATTGATACTTCTTCTTGCCATAATACCGCACTTCTCAATCCTGACTCACCGCACAAAACCCGAGCATAAAAATATACTGTCTAAGGCTCATAAGTCGCTGAATACTCTCTCAAATATCCCCAAAGCACCACATTAGAAATACTTACCCTGAAGAGACTTCCTGCGAATTTAAAGTCATTACCTTCACTTTTTTGATACTGGTGGATAGAATCCATGATAATGCAAATACACCACAAGACTTCACACCTTCCCTGTAAATCTCAGTTCTAGCCCTTCTCACACCTTGAAGATCCTTGATCGCTACATATAACCTTGAATCCGTCCGAACGTCACTTACTCTACGCAATTTCAATTACACTAACCAAGTAAACAGAACGACCTGACCACGCTTGCAATCCACACACTAGGAAAGTAATCCACACCTTTGAAGCAACAAGAACACTCATACATTGCACACTCTACACTTACCCAGAAGCGGACCCAGAATTTTTACGCGACGGGGCACATTATTCTGCTCAACTAGTGCCCTTTAAATGCTTTTAGTGTTCAAGGTGTCAACTGCTTTAAATTAACCATTTCAAGGTATATACGTATATATATATATATACAAGGATTCGGCCGAAGTTTACGCGGTCTGGTGACCCCTCACCTATACACATGGGTCTGCCACTGCACTTGCCAGTACAACTCCATCATTCAATGAATTCCATATCTGTAAAGTACATTACAACACATAATTGTGTAATCAACGTATCATTAGCGGACTCCCCCACTTGGCTCAAAGCTAAAGATCAAGACAAACAATAACTCACGATGCCCATACATTATCACTGCCACCATATTGTGGTGGGATTCAACTAAATCCTTCATACGCTCATATGACCCAGACCATCGAACACTCAAATCAAATGCAAATCTCACATCCGCCATTGTAGTGGTCATGCCAACTCCCACAAGCGATCAAAACTCAAATTATAACATACATCATTTACTAATAGAGAGAACTTACTACAGATAAACATAAGGTTCACACACCTCATGACAACCTGCAGGAGATACCCCTGCCTGCTTAACCTCAAAATGATATCTCCCCATACACTTCCAAAAATCATAGCCATCACGCAATTACTATACCTTCCTATATTAGAACACAACCACTGCCTGCCCCCAAGACATCCCATTAAGCAGTGTAAGAACCTGGAGCTGATGGAAATACTAACATTGGAGTTGTGGTCAAGGAATTCTTGAGCTTCTGGAAGCTCTACTCACACTCGTCTGACCACATGGATACCTTCACTGGACATCACGTGTCCCAAGAATGCCACTGAACTGAGCCAAAAATTCACACTTGGAGAACTTCGCACAAAGCTTCTCTTCCCTATATCCTTGTGATACCATCATCAAATACCGAGTATGCTATCCCTGGTTGCGAGAGTACGGTAGGATGCCATCAATAAATACAATAGCAAAGGAGTTATAATACGGCTGAATCCACCGGCAATCAAATACATAGACGCTGCTGGGGCATTAATCAGCTCAAAAGACATCACACGAACTCAAAATATAACAGGAAAATCCACTTCACTCCACAACTAAGTCCCCTAACACATGTGCTCACCCAAATGAAATCTCGACACTCAAGCCACAGACAAAATCCGGCCTCAAGTTCTTTCGACTGGCCCGTTATTAACATGTTAAAAATCACATCTCACCCATGGAAGTCACAAGCCACCGACGCACAACTGATACCAAGCGCTCACGTGCGCATTCGAATACATGAAAGGAATTCAAAGAGTTTACACTTCTGGATGAATAAAATGGATTCGCATGATAAGAATTCAAGAATGTGGGATGTTTCCTAAGGGCTCTGCAGCCTCTTGAAGATAAGTACAGACGTCTCCGTACCGATCCGCAAGACTCTACTGAACCTGCTCATGACCGTTGAGTCCTATGTAACCTATAGCTCTGATACCAACTTGTCACGACCCCAAATCCTAACAGGCCGTGATGGCACCTATAGTGGAACTAGTCTAGCCGACCATCACCTTACTATGAATTTATTCAACTATAAAAGTCACAATTTTATAATAAGCAGCAACCATAGCATAAAATAATGTAATTAGTCTTAGCGCCCCAATAACAGTCTAAAAAATCTAACAAAACCTCCCAAGACTGGAGTCAACATGGTCACGAGCATCTACGAAATAAAACTAACTCTACTAATGTCTTAAATAAAGTCTAGGAATGAAATGCTAAAAACTAAATAAGGAAGGGAAATGGAGAAGCTATGGACGCTGGACAGCTACCTTGAAATCCCGTGAACTCCTGCTAACGAACTAAGACAGCTATTGCTCCGGACCGTCACCTGAATCTGTGCACAGAGGCACAGGGAGTAATGATGAGTACGTCAACTCAGTAGTAATGAAAATAAATCACAGTATGAGAAATATAAAACATACAGCAAGGATACACCAATTCATAAAACCAGTAAAACACCAAGTCATCAAGTAGTATTCAACAAATACATAAGTTCAAAACCAATTCCAAAATCCTTTGAAAACAAGTATAATATCAATATATCTCAGTGAAATCCTTAGTAAAAATCAGTTTGAAAACAAAGTGATTTATAGTTCAAAAACTCAGTAAAAATCTTCACAAAACTGCCCCTCGGGCAAGGCATCCTCACCATCACTCAATATCAGCCCATCAGGCATCCTGACAATCACTCAATATCAGCCCATCAGGCATCCTCACAGTCACTCAGTATCAGCCCATCAGGCATCCTCACAGTCACTCAGTATCAGCCCATCAGGAATCTTCGCAATCACTCAGCATAAGCCCCACGGGCATCACTCATTAGGTACCTGCGCTCACTGGGGTGTGTACAGACTCCGGAGGGGATCCTACAGCCCAAGCGCTATAAACAAGCCACATCATGGCATAAATCACTCACAATGTTGGCCATCAGCCACACTCATATCATAACATCCTCACAATATAGGCCCGCAGCCTCACTCAGTCAGACACTCTCAATTTTCCCTTCAGACCATAAATATACCGGATTCTCGACCCAAAAACGGTGTTTCATTTTCAAGAAATAGTATCAAAATACTTTTGAGTGTCAAGACAATTTATCAAGAAAAGACTGAGTGAAAATCATAAAATATCAAGTGAGGAAAAATAGCGAAAACTCCCCCAAAGGGGTAAACAGATCGGCACTAGGCCCCAAACATGGCTTACAGCCCAAATCATATCAAACTATATCAATACCATTAAGCATAGGCTTAAAAATTGGTTTCACAACTAAATAGTTTCCTAAATAGGGAATATATATTTCCAAAGTTCTAATCTTTGCATTCCAAAACCCGTGAAAGGGTGCATAGTCCGGGGTTTCATACCCTCAGGACAGGATTTAAAGACATTACTTACCTCAAACTAGCCCGGAAATTATTCCGCAACACACTTGCCTCTCGTATCAACTTCCGAAGGCTCTAAATCTACCAAGTTCAGATTATTATCATCAATTTATGCTTGAGGAATAAATTCCAAACGAAAATATCAAATTTAGCTCAAAAATCCGAGTTTGGTCAAAACACGACTCCCGGGCCCGCATGCCAATACTCAGAAATTTTTATACAAAACTATTCTTCATCATCTCACGAGTTTGTACATATAAAGAACACTAAAATCGGAGTTCATTTGACCCCTTAAATCGACCCCTAAAGGTCTCAAAATCTCAAGCCCTAACTCCCCCTTTTTCCTACTGATTTTTATAATTAAACACTGATATAAGGTCTCCAATCACATATAATCGAGTTATTAAGTCCAAAAATCTTATCTCAATGATGAACCAATGTTTCCCTCTTCAAAATCCCTGAAAAACCTCGGAACCCGTACAACAATGGTAAAAGGAGAGTTAAAAATCGGGAAGGTATGCTTATATACTTTCTGAACAGTGGTTCCGCACCTGCGGCCACTTAAGCACACCTGCGGACCCGAACCTGCGGACCTGCACCTACGGTCTCAGGTGCGCACCTGCGGAGCACCGTTGAATCTCAGCCTCCGCACCTGCGCTGGTACTTCCGCATCTGCGACATCGCAGGTGCGGAAATGCCTCGCACCTGCGGAATTTCCTCATCTACGTTGCTTCTACATATACGTGCATTATTCCGCTCTTGCGGTCCCGCACCTGCGATCAAACATCCGCAGGTGCGGTTACATCAGTAACTAGAAAACTAGCAGCTGCTTGCTGCACTTTTTCAACTCCGAACTTCCGTTAACTATCCGAAATCAATCCTGAGCCCCTCGGGACCCCAACCAAACATACTAACACGTTGAATTTGATCATTCAAGCTTAGTTGCACTCTCAAAACACCAAAACTAACATCGAAACACCAAAATTACATCGGATTCAAGCCTAAGAACTTTGAAATTTCTAAAATCCACAAATGATGCCGAAACTATCCAATACAACTCTGATTGACCTGAAATTTTGCAGACACATCCAAAATGACATTACGAATCCTGTTCCAACTGTTAGAATTCCGTTCCGACCCCGATATCCTATTTTTCACTGTCGACCGAAAATCACCAAAAACTAACTTTCGCCAATTCAAGCCTAATTCTACACTGGACATCACAAAATTATTCTGAACACACTCCTAAGTCCCAAATCACCTAACGAAGCTATCTGAGCCGCAAAATCTGCATTCTGAGGTCGTTTACCAATAAGTCAACTCTCAGTTGACTTTTTCCATTTTAAGGTTATTTTTAAAGACTAAGTTACTGAATTCTCATTTAACCATTCCGATTTCAAGCCTATTAACTCTAACACATCAATAATAGAATAACCAATCCATGACAAGTCAATGATAGCAATAAAAATGCAAGTTCTACGTAACGACAGACCGGGTCGTTACAATATTATAATAATCGCTTCTTCTAAATATTTATTTGAAGAGAGTAAATCTACTTTATACTCATCATGATGCTTGCAACCTTTAGGAAAAATATTTTGTTTAACCAATGCAATTTAGAGTTTATGATTGTAAGCCTAGCTTTCAGCTTTATACAGTTAAGTGTTAAAATAAACAATAAATTTTTTTGTTAGTACTGTAACTTTAAAACCTTTGTTAGAAGGATATGAAACTTATGCTAGAAGGAAAGTGTCGAAAATATATTTGGACTCATCTGAGCTCTAAAATTTTTGCTGGTATTAATTTTCGTGTGTTTATATATGAATCACATTCATTTTGCTAAGCTAAAAGTTTAAGCTTGTTAAGAAATGAGAACAAAATAGAGCAATATAGTAATAGAGACAAGATGTATAGGAGGAGAATGTAGAAGTTATCTTATTCAAATGTGTTTCTTGTGTCTTCTTTCATGAGCAAAGAATATCTTATTTATACTATATAAGATACATCCAAAACTCACTAGATACATCCTAGGAATTAATAGGTGCATCTATCCAAGTAGTACATTGTATAGAATGTATGTAGGGATTAAATGAACATCCATATACATTCACTTTATTTATAACACTCCCCCTTGGATGTTCATTTGAAAGATAATGTGCCTCGTTAAAACCTTACTAGAAAAACCCAGTGAAAAAAATTCCAGTGAAAGAAAAAGAGTACACACATATTGTAATATGCATTGAGTGTTGCCTCATTAAAAACCTTACTAGAAAAACTCACTTGGGACAAAACCTTGGTTAAAGGAAAAAGAGTACAACGCGTATTATACTTCCCTTAGTGAAAACTTTATTTGATACCTCGGAGACGATGCATTCCAATATTATGTCTCGGCTTCTCAAATGTTGATGTTGGCAATGCCTTAGTGAATAAATCTGCTAGATTGTCACTTGAACGGATTTGTTGAACATCTATCTCATCATTTTGCTGATCGTGTGTGAAAAAGAACTTTGGTGAAATGTGCTTTGTTTTGTCCCCTTTGATATATCCTCCTTTAAGTTGAGTTATTCAAGCAACATTATCTTCATACAATATCGTTGGAGTCTTCATTTTTAAAGAAAGACCACATAGTTGTTGAATGTGTTGAGTCACTGATCTCAACCATACACATCGACTCGCCTCATGAATAGCTATTATCTCTGCATGATTGGAAGATGTAGCAGCTAAAGTTTGTTTGTTGAACGCCATGAAATAGTTGTACCCCCACAAGTAAATAGATAGCCTGTTTGAGATCGGACTTTGTGTGGGTCAAACAAATAACCTGCATCTGCATAACCAAACAACTGCGAATCGGATTCATAAGAATAAAATAATCCCATATCAATAGTCCCTCGGAGGTATCTAAAAATATGCTTAACACCATTCCAGTGTATTGTTGTTGGAAACGAACTAAATCTTGCTAAAAACTTACTGCAAAAGTTATATCTAGTCGAGTATTATTTGCAAGATACATTAGTGCCCTGATAGCACTAAGATATGGAGTTTCATCACCAAGAAGCTCTCCATCATTTTCATTAGGTCAAAATGGATCTTTATTTTTATCAAATGATCTCACAACCATCGGGGTACTTAATGGATGTGCTTTATGTTGTCGCTACTGTGTTAAAACAGAAAATAGAAAACTGTTAGAAGAAATTGAAAAACTGTAAACGATAAGAAATATTCCGAGTCCACAATTTCCTTATTTTAACCCCCTCACAAGTTTTCAAGGTAATGGATTAAATCCTCCCAGGATGAAACGGAATAAACCTTCCTACAACAGTGGCAATACAAACTGCAGGATACCAACGAACTCAAAGAACGAAGAAAAATCACACTTACGAATTTGAGAGAGAAACTGCGAAGTAGAATGCAGGATTTTCAGAAGGAAGTTCTGTATTTTCGAGTAAGTGAAAAGGAAGCCATGCCTCGGAATTTATAGGCAATTATCGGAAGAGGTGTGATGTCTGTTCAGGAAGAGGTGTCTGTCCAGATAGGAAAAGTAGCGTTCAACATTTTGGATATTCCAGTTAATTCTGTTAATGAACTGACTGGCACTTAATTAATTCTTAAATAATTAATTAAATAAATTTTGTCAAAAGATTAATCTTATCGATCGATTGACAAATCCAAATCCAAATCCAAATCCAAATCCAAATCTGAAGCCGAAGCCGAGCCGAGCGACGATGACAGCGCGAGGCTTCATTCTCTTCAACTCCTTTTAAGAGATCTAAGAAGTGATTTTATATTTATACACACAAGTGTTGTTGTCCCTCACCAATGTGGTACAAAGTTCATTTGTCATAAAGACAAAGCTCACTTGATTCAAATTTTTCATTTCCCTCCATTTTATTTCCCACCATTTTCCAATTCAAACTTCTAGTATTTAAGGCCCAATGGCTTAAAGTCAAACAATCCCCCACATGAATGGGGAATGGCTGGGGAATGGATGTAACAAGAATGAACATAGATGAAAGCTGTGTAATTTGCAAGTAAGGATTAATTGCATCTGGATAAATAGGTTTCCCTTTGAACTTTCCGTAGTGAGCATATGTCGGATATAACCGGTCAATCGGTAGATTTGATATCTTTGAACCGTCGCACTTTAGTGTATACCTAGACAACCATATGTCACACAACCAACCCTTAACCGTCTTTTGGTTCT
>MDKI01120394.1:0-11823 GCA_005239505.1 Nicotiana paniculata | reverse complement strand
ATATATATATATATGACTGTGATAAGGGTGGACAGTGAAAATATATATATGACTATGATAAGGGTGGGCAGGGGAAACATATATGACTGTGATAAGGGTGGACATAGAAAATATATATGACTGTGATAAGGGTGGACAGGGGAAATATATATGACTGTGATAAGGATGGACAGGGAAAATATATATACTGGTTCTAAAACTCAAGGATTTGAAGCTTACATATTTGAAAAGAATTTAATGTTTTACTCTATTATCTTTCGTATTCCGTACTTACGACTATTTGAAAGTCATAACCTTGTAAATTCTTCTGGAAATTTGTGTGAGATTTTGGTGACAACTGAGGCCTGGAATAGGCGACTGAGTCATTTTATTTATTGTTTCAGTTTATATTTTCTTGTTTGTGTAGAATTATTTTATTGCTTTATTATATATATATATATATATATATATATATTGTCACAGGTTAAGATATGATTGCCCCGCCTTAGCCTCGTCACTACTTCGTCGAGGTTAGGCTCTGCACTTACTCATTACATGGGGTCGGTTGTGCTGATACTACACTCTGCACACTTTTGTGCAAATCCAGGTACCGGCCAGCAGTAGAAATTTTTAGTAGCAGCCATCTATTATCCGGAGACACGAGGTATATCTGTCGGTGTTTGCAGATCCCGAGAGTCTTCTCTTAGTTCGTGGAGACTGTTTTATATTTTCTCAAAATAATTATATTATTTCTTTCAGCCCATTATTTGTAGTATTCTTTAGTAGTTCGTGAATTGTGACACCAGACCCTGGGGTAGTCTTAGAGTTATTTCTATAATTAGTTCGTGGCTCGGTTTATTTAGTTGTTTATCATTTTATATTTGGAGTTATTCATTGGAAACCATTAGATTAAGTTACTTTAAATTTATTTTATTATGTCTAAAGGGATAATTAAAGGAAAATAGCTAATCGAACTCTAACATTGACTTGCCTAGCAAATATAATATTAGGCGCCACCACGGTGTCTAAAGTTGAGAATTTGGATCGTGATACAACAGTACCGTAAACAATTCAAAAAAAATCAATGTTCATCCCATAATTGTTGATGTATATATTTTTTTCTTGAAGTAAAAGCCAGTCGAGTACGGCAACAACGGCTATAGGTAATGGGTAGAATAAAGATACAAAAAGTCCCTTCCTCCGGATGCACCAGCTCATCATGAAGTACGACAGAGTCAAGCAAAAAACTCCGGAATAAGAAACGAAGATAGCTTTGACGCCACAGCTCAATGACCAAAATGGTCGTGGTCAAGCAAAATCCAATGAACAAACATGTAAAGCTGGTCATACTCATGGTTAACTTATGCCTAAATTATTGACCATATCGCCCCTAGACAGAGTATTCCATGACAAGCAGAGGGCCTACGTACGTAGTTATTGTTGGTGCATGTTCTTCTGTTACTCGTAATGTCTTCTAAAAGTTTCTAGTGAATCTTCGGTCCGCCAATAGGGGTTACTGGACCATGGTAAACTAACACAATCATCTCATCTGTTATGCTCATTAGAGTACCCCAATATTTGGCTATCCCTACCCTTGTAAATCTGGCTCTTTCATTATTACACCAAGAAAAAAAGTGAATACAGACATTAAATTTGTTAAAGTAGCTGCAATGGTAGGATTGTAATGCCATATGCCAGTAGTATAGGTAAATTGACAAAAAAAAAACTGTTTCTGCTGAAACTTGTGATGTACTGAGAAGTGATAAATGATGAAAAATACATGTTTTTGAGTATGTTTGCATATTATTTCTTATATGAGCTGAGAGAGATTACATGTTTATAAACATAGAATATGCTCCTTGCATTTTTATTGTGTGTAGGAATGAATTTGGATGGAAGTTGGCAAGAATTTGATGATTTGATGCAAAAAGAGTAAAGATGCAAGACCTGGGAGCGTGCCACAATTGGTGCATTGCATAAAGGTGGGCGTGGATGGCCTAGAAGATGAACAAAAAACAGCGAAGTATGGAGGTTGGCACTGGGCCTGGCATAACAAAGAAGAAGAAAAATCGATGGGAGCGTGCTAGAAGTCGCGCGTTGCACCAACTCTAGCACGCGATTCAGCGTGTCCTTTCCGAATTAGGAGAGATCAAGGATGCTCCACATCAACCATAGTTGATATAAATATATCATAAAACCCTCTTTTGAATAGGGAGACACTACTTCAGGGTAAGAAAACACCCAAGGAGGTAAGAATATGCTAGGTGCAAGGAGGAAGATTCAACCAGAGTTTTTTCCTTTCTTCTTCCTACTTTTCATTGTTGGTTATGACTTTTAGTATTGTATTTACATATTATTATAAGTAACTAATTAATTATCTACATGCTCAACTACATTCTTATCTCAGTTGATTGAATGGACATCGATTGACTGTGCCTATTTATTATGTGTTGCTTGAGAAATGATACATATTTAGGTGGTTGTTGAACAACGTCACTCCTAACGTATGTGAGAAATCAATACAGCGGGTTTAAAAGTATGTTTAGAAATAACAAAGTATTGACGTGGTCATAGTGAGCGGTTAGATAAAGTCAGTTAGCGTAGTTTGAGAGAATATGTCTAGTAAATTATTTTAGTTTCTCGAGGGAGAACTACGACACTTAAAGTGTTCACGATCAATAGGGAATACATAGGCGAAATTGTAGGAAACATAGCGAGAAGAATTCCGATAATTGGGAAAATCATAAGTCTAGACCTCCTTAATTTAGTCTCCAACACTTAGTATCTTTAGTAGGTAATTTACTACTTTAGTTTGTTAGTTAATTAGTTATACATAAGAATCTTATTATTTATAACTTATAAATTTATTCTAACTTGTCTTCTTAGTGATAGCGAATAATTATAGCTAAATCTTAGTTCTTTGTGGGATTCAACTCCAGACTTTTAGACCAGATTATATTTGCAGCGACCGCTTATCCTTTTTAGGACTAAAATTTGGCGTGATCAAATTTTGCGCCATTGCTGGGAAACTAACGGTGTAGTTGTATGTGTACATATTGCTAGGTTTCAAGTTTGAACTTTTGTTTTTGTTTTCTTGTATTTGATTCTTTTAATTTTTGTTTTATTTGTTAATTTGAGAAATATGGCATCGTAGAATTATTAGAGTTTTGATGTTAGTAATTCTACTGTTGATCTTCCTAGTGTGTATTATTGAGGAAACCACCTGTGAAAAAATTATCAAAATATTCATGAGAGTGATTTATGAGCACCAACTCGATCTTATGTGCGGAATGTATGTGATATATGTGGTAGTCAAGATGACCACTTTTATGGTTGGACTTATATTTCTTATCATCCCCCACCCCTTATTATGATGGTTCTACTTTTACTTGTGAAGTTAATAGGAAAAAAGAACCTTGGGATGCTGACCTAAATGAGATCAAGGATATGCTAAGGTGCCTTGTGGAATAAGATAATGACACACAATTATGGATACAAAGTCAAGAGGCAACTATTCACAACTTGAAGGCTCAACTGAGTCAAATAGTAGAAGCTTTGAATGTTCAAAAAGTCAATATGGTGGATAGTAGCCGAAAACAATATGAATTAGAGTCAACAGTTGACACTCTGATGGAGGAAGTTAGAGTAGAATACCAACAACCTAACCAACTAGAGTTTGAGGATGTCGATGTTGAAGACATGATACTAGAGTCAGCCAAGGATAGTAAAGATACAAATTTTGTTGATTCTAGCGTCATTGATATTGAGGATGTTGAAAGTACTGGAGTTTATGTATTTGAGCACATCGGTCGTCACTCCAAGCATTTTTTCACATTGTGTTTGAATGATGATATGAAAATAGAGTCATCCGAGACAATTGAGGAATCAAAGAATGAGGAACAAGGCCCCTATATTCTGAAATTTTTCATGCCAGAAAGACATGATTACATACCACATCTAAAGGCAACAAACTGTAGAATAGTACAGTGGTTATTTGGGCTAACTATATTTATTCCACCAACCATGGAGCATATTAGAAAACTTGAAGCAAAATTAGGGATCCAATTCATAAGTTCGAAGTGGAGGCAGAAAGTGATTCACGTCGTGCCGCGACGTTAAACCAGGCGCTTGTTGGGAGGCAACCCAACTTTACCGCTTTCTTTTATTTTTAATTTTTAATTTATATTATTTTTGTAATGATATTTTTTATAGGAGTATGGAAATCAAAAGTTATTGGAAGGATGCAACAGCAAGCCAGATGGTTGGCACTAAGTGTGGGGTGCCCGCACGAAGAGTCAAGCCTGGGAGAAGTCTAAGTACCCCATGAGCTGCTAATGCTTCAGCCTTTGGCCTACCAGGGATTTTATTTTATCCTCGTGTATTTTTGGGTGTGCATTGGGGTTGCACAATTTTAAGTGTGTGGTGAGATACTGTTTGTGTGATTTCCTATGCTATTTTAGTTGTATAATTTTTAATGTGTGTTGAATCTTCGGCGCAAGAGCGCTCGAGCAGTGAGCATAATAAAAATAAAAATAGAAATAACAATTAGGTAGAATATCCCTCTTGGTTTTTCTTATGGCCATGGTTCTTTTCCAAGGGATGACTCTTTGAATCGGGTAGTAATTTTTTTTTTTGTAGGTAGAATTTTCGAAAGATTTTGGACTTTTCCCTATGATGGACTTCCTAGAGAGTTTTCTAGAGGGTTTACAATCTAAGAAAAAATACAAAAAATATTTTTTTAACTGATAATGGAGTGGGAAGAACTTGAGTATCTATGTTTTTTGACATATTTTATATTGGGACTTAGACGTGGAGCATTTGTGCTGAGTATCTTCTTCTTGATTATTGTGAATATACGCCTTGAGAATATGTGTGACTTCCTTTTGATGTTTGGGATCGTTTGTTGACTCCTGTTGTTACTTCCTAGTGTTTGGATTATATGATAACTGTGCTCGTTGCTTTAACTTGAGAGTGGGGTCTGATCTGTCCTGGGTAAGTCATGTGCATTGTGTGAGGTGAGATTTTGATTGTACTATGTGTCACCCCTTGTTAGTCTAGAACTTGTCTCCTGTGTGAGTCGAAGCGAAATTATTAAATCTTGTGAGTTGGGAAAATGATATAGGCGTTTCTTTAGTTGACCCTTGAGCCTATTTGCCTACCATTGATAACATTATCCATAGTCAGCCCTTTTGAGCCTGTAAACCTTATTCTTTAGCACCCATATTACAAGCCAACCCTGATGTTTTAGACTTCAATACCACACAAGAAGATAGGTTACTTCGTGTGGTACCCAATTTTCGAGTGTTGTCTCAGTAGAAGAACCTGGTTCTTCTTGGTGTTCCAACTACTACTGTTGCGGAATAATAAGAAGCAGTAAGTAAAAACACAGAGATTTTTACGTGGAAAACACTTAGCTCAAAATGTAAGAAAATCACGACCTACTCCTCAGTAGGATTTGCTCAACTCTTCACTAAAAACTCTGAGCCAAACGGACTTACAAAATAAACTCTTTTGTAATCCTAAGGATTAACTCTAACCCTTTGTAGTAACTAGCCCCTAGCTAATTTCTACACACCTCAAGTTAACTCTAACTTGATCAATACGTACCTATTACAATTGCTTCTATGAAAGCTGAAAAGATACAATATTAAAGCTCCTACTACAATCAACTAGACTCAATAATAATTCTGATGAAACTGGTTCTTCTAGTTGAAATGTAGCCTTTGAATCGCACAGTAATTCTACTTGCAAAATATCTGGGAATTTTTCTTTCAGATCTTGATTCACTTCTGCACTTGTGCGTTCTTCTTTTTTCAGCAGAAATACATCAAGTATTTATAGAGTCAATCGTTGAGCTTGTCTTCCAATTCAACTCTACCTGGGAGAACAAGTTCTTATCAAACTCAACTTCCTTCCTTCGTTTATGTCCTTGCTGAATTCGACTTCTATTCTTTCATCAATTTGCAACCTTTTCGCATTAGAATATACTCTTATTGTTCATTGATATTTCACAATCGCATTCATCCCCTATGCATATAAGATTTGTGTGCCAACTCGTCAGGTCAAGTATGTGTGCTCTGATGGATCTGGTTCAACTGGTCAGCCTTTTGTCAATCTTCAAAACTATGTAGAGACATGGGTCAACAAATTCCCTCTTTTTTATGATGACAAACTTTGTGCTTCTCCCTGTATACAAATCAAACACTTTGTATGTTTTTTAAGCATTTATCATAGAGAAACCAGGTTCATTGGGTTATAAATACCACTTGAAATACAAAAGCACTTTTTTCTTCCACCCTTTGGCATCATCGAAAAGTTTGCAAAATGATAAACTCACCAGTGTTGTTAACAATTACTCATGGCCATTGAGGCTACTGCAGGTGCAAACATGATTAATCATCATAAGAAACCAATAAATGTAAGCTATCTAAGAAATTGAGACAAGTCAATAACAAAACAGCAAAACTTCATTGATTAGGAACATACATCAAACACCATACAAACAAAACAAAAACAGCCCTAACCATGAGCAAAACAGAATAAAAATAAAAGAAGCATAACAACTAGTCTAAAGAGGGTTTAAGGAAGCTCTAATAAGCCTAAGAATGAGAAGGTGCAGTGGAGGTTGTGGACTTGGATTGTATAAGAAAAAGTATCTAATTAAGAACACCCTCATTCTTTTCCTTCTCTTTTGCTAATTCAGCCCTGAGAGCATCCCGCTCAGCTTCAACCTCAATCAAACGATACTTCAAACGAAGGATTTCCATATCCTTGATCTCGCTTTCCTGCACCAGAGTTCTAATTTTGTTGTTGACAGGCTACTTCCTAGATGAACCAGGTTCTTCTGCAGGAACATTGACAATATAATCGCAAGTCAGCAAAGTATCCTTCCCAAAATAGTCTTTGGCAGTAGCCATCTCAGACTTTTTCACAGGAACATCAAAATGAGCAAGCACATCAGTCAGAATAAAGCCATATGGAATTGCATGTGCTTTTGTTCCATTCACAACTCTGTCCAATAGTTAGATGATGAAGGCTGGCCAATTTATCTGCTTACCCCTAAACAAACATTCCATCAAGGTCAGATCCATATAGTTGGCTATGTGCCCTCTTTCTTGTCTTGGCAACAAGAACTTGATGACAAACTCGAAGAGCAACATGTGTTCTGGCTTCATTTTACTTTTGTAGACTGGCCTGGGTTCAATTTCCCTTTCATTGTCACTGAAGAATCTGGTAATATTGATTGTTGAGGCCATACCATCTAAACTAGGCCACCTTTGCCTCGTGTAATCCTCGTAGCCCTCAGCAAGAATTTGCAGAATTTCTCCTAGTTCCTTAGCATCAAAGGAGACTTGAATTCCTTTGACTATGGTAGTGACCCTGCCGTCTTTGACCACTGCATTACCCATGAATTTCACCAGTTCAGCTCTAGCCAACCTTCCTTCAATATGAAGAACTATGTTCTTCCACCCCTGAACATCCAGTGTGTCCAGCAGGTATCTCATCCCAGATTCCTCAAGATCCTTCACCAACTTTCCCTTCAGAATTCTTCTTTTACCAAACAAGTTGATTATGTCAGTAGTCATCTCACTAACTTCCCCCTAATCTTCTCCACTCCACTCTCTATCATCATCTTTCTCAACAACCTTCACTTTTCTTGCCTTGGACCTGTTCCTTTTAACGGTTCTTGTAGGTGGGACAGACACTTTAGCTGACTTCTTCGAAGAAGCCTTAGCCTTTTTTGATTTTGGTGCCTCAACCACAATAGGAGCAGTCTGCTCCTCATGATGTACCAGGTCAATCGTATCCTCTTCAACCACAACAGTCTCCACAGGTACTCCTACTTTAGCCTTTCCCTTAGCAACTCTCTTTTTCTTGCTCTCAAGCAAAGCCTTCTCAAGCAGTTCTTCTTCCTCTCTCACAGCACTACGTGTAGCACGCACCTTAGGAACAGGAGCCTCAGCAGCTACATAAGTTTTTCTCTTCTTAGAGGGAACTGGATTAGTACCCTTCTTGGACTTCTGAGTCCTCCTTTTCTTGGGGTTATAGGACTCCCCCAGTTTCCTTAGCCTTTCAGCCAATGTTTCATCCCCATATGAACCAGGTTCATCTACTCCTTTCTTTAAGCTTGCTAGACCTGCCGCTGCTTCCTCGACTACACTTCCCCCTAACTCTGTGACATCTTCTCCAGCCTTCTCAGGAATGGGACCACAAATAGTCAATGTAGTACCATCCTCCCCAAATACCTTTCCCTCGTGAACTTTTCCTTTTTCCAATTTTCTTTGCCTACTAGGAACTTCAACATCCACTACTGACCTAACCAGAACTAACCTGCTCTCAGCATTAGCAGACTCAGAAACTGCATCAAGATTACCTTGTTCAGAATTTGATGAACCAGGTGCTTCATCCTTGTTGGCTAATTTAAAGGATTCACTTAATGATTCTGACTTATTATCCTTTCAGCCTGCAGAATTGCCTCCAAGAATTTTGCACGTGACCCAGAAGCCACTGATTTTCTAGCAAGAACCTTTAAACGACGACCAGGAGGGGCTGGGTTAGGGTTAGATATGGGTTTTAGAACAAGAGGGTTTTCAGGAATAGGAGGGTTATCAGGAGTTGAGGTTTTTTCCGAAGATTGAGAACTGTATACTGATGGAGAATTTGAATCTGATTCATAGTTCCCCCCATCGTAATCACAATTTGGTGATGAAGAAGATGAAGAATATGGTGATGAATACATGATTGTGAGTGATGTTTAGGAAGAAAAGAAAGAGTGATCAGTCTTTGGGTTTGAAGACTAATGATCTAGGTTTGACGGTTACTTTATGAAGAGGATAAAATGATGAACCTTATATAAGATATGTCTATTAATTATACAACGGGTAGAAAATTTATTCAAGTGGAAGTCTAATAGTTGTAGGAGTGTCATTGATTTGACGGTTAAGAGTTCCCTACTTCTGGGCTAATTGAGTACTACTGTTACTTCTTGGAATGGGTTCATTTAGGTATTAGTAAAAGGACTTTGAAATGAACCAAATATAGATAGAATCCTGCTCATGTGTGACTGTAATTACTTCAATAATTGTATGGAGATGAGCATGTACCTTGTCAGTCAGATGAACCAGCAAAGATGAACCAGGTTCATCGTGTTGAAGTCCTTAATTTGCCTCAATTTACAAAGATAGAGAAACATCATTAGCAACCAAAGAATTTTATTAATACATGGCAAGAGAGTATGGCAATAAAGACATGATGTTGAACAATTGTTAATCTGATTAAGTACCTAAAAATTTTCTAGCCAAAAATTCATTTATAAAAAATTTCTTTCTCTTTAATCAGGTGATATTAATCATCTAATTACAGCATGTTTCTCTCAAAATGCTCCCTACTAAGTTCTTTAGTGAATATATCAGCAATTTGATGATCAGTAGCACAAAATTTGATCGAGATCATTCCTTTTTCATAGTTATCCCTTAGGAAATGATGTCTAACATCTATGTGCTTAGTCCTTTTTGTGATGAACCGGGTTCTTCTTCATGCTAATAGTACTAGTGTTATCACAAAATATAGGAATGCATCCCACATAAATACCAAAGTCCATGATTTGTTGTTTGATCCATAACAATTGGGCACAGCATGAGGTTGCAGCCACATATTCAGCCTCAGCAATAGACAAGGCTACTGAATTTTGTTTCTTGGTAGCCCAAGACACAAGACATGAACCCAAAAAGTGAGCCATACCTGAAGTACTTTTCCTGTCAACTAGGAATCCTGCATAATCGGCATCAGCATATCCTACAAGGTCGAAATTACTACCTTTAGGATACCAAAGGCATAAATCAGTGGTGCCTTTCAAATATCTCAAAATTCTCTTTACTGCAGTGAGGTGGGACTCCTTTGGATTTGCCTGAAACCTAGCACATAATCCCACACTGAACACAATATCAAGCCTGCTGGCAGTAAGATACAATAGAGACCCAATCATCCCTCTATATAGCTTCTGATCAATAGATGAACCAGGTTCATCCATATCCAATTTTGTAGTTGTGGCTATGGGAGTGTCGATTTCTTTTGAGTCTTCCATTTTAAAATTCTTGAGCAATTATTTCACATACTTTTGTTGGTGAATCATTGTTCCATTTGGGTTTTGCTTAATTTGCAAGCCTAAGAAAAAGTTTAGCTCACCCATCATGCTCATCTCAAACTCACTTCCCATTAGCATAGCAAATTCCTTGCTCAATTTCTCAGAAGTCGCTCCCAATATGATATCATCCACATATATTTGCACAACTAGAATATCCTTACCTTTTTCCCTTAATAACAAAGTACTGTCAATTTTGCCTCGTTTGTACCCATGTTCTAGCGGGAATTTTGATAATCTTTCGTACCATGATCTTGGTGCTTGTTTGAGATCATATAGAGCCTTGTCGAGTTTGTATACGTGGTCAGGTGACTTCTTGCTTTCAAAACCTGGAGGCTACTTGAAAAATACATCTTCCTTCAGATAGCCATTGAGAAAGGCACTCTTAACATCCATCTGATGAAGAGTGAATTCCATGTGTGCAGCAAAGGCTATAAGAAGTCTGATTGCCTCCAGTCGTGCCACAGGGGAAAAGGTCTTATCATATTCAATTCCTTCTTCTTGACTATACCCTTGAACAACTAGTCTTGCCTTATTCCTTGTAACAGTTCCATCCTCATCGAGCTTGTTCCCGAAGACCCACTTGGTGCCAATTACTGATCTGTCTAGTATCCTGGGTACCAAGTGCCATACTTGACTTACTTGACTTCTTTCAAATTGATTCAGCTCTTCTTGCATGGCATTTACCCAATCAGCGTCTTGTAGGGCTTCCCCAATGTTCTTTGGTTCGATCATGGCTAGAAAGGCATCAAACACTCACAGATTTTTCAAGGATGATCTTGTTTTGATTTCGGATTCAAATATGTTATGATTTTTTCAAGAGGGTGAGAACTCTGATATCTGTGTGGTTTGAGTACCAGCTGTTCATTCCTAGACAATTCCATGGTGTCTTGTTGTTGTAGAGCAGGATCAGAGACAGGTTGCATATGTTGAGTTCCCCCTGTGATGATGCTTAGGGTAGTTGAACCTGGTCCATTACCTGTTCCACCTTTCATGCTTGCTTCAGTGTGATCACTGCTTCTTATCAGTCCGAGCTCCTCATCTTCAGGTTCCTCTCTCTCAACAAGAATGTTAGTTTCATCAAAGACAACATGTATACTTTATTCTACACACATAGTTCTTTTATTATACACTTTATAAGCTTTACTATGTGATGAATATCCCAATAATACTCCCTCATCACTTCTGTGGTCAAATTTTCCTAGGGAATCTTTGCCATTATTATGTGCAAAACACTTGCATCCAAAAGCCCTAAAGTGGGATATGTTGGGCTTTCTCCCTTTAAGTAATTCATAGGGAGTTTTCTCTACTAGAGGTCTAGTCATGCACCTATTGATTATGTAGCAAGCAGTATTTATTGCTTCAGCCCGGAAGCTGTGAGGTAGTTTGCTAGATAGGAGCATGGTTCTTGCCATGTCTTCAAGAGTTCTGTTTTTCCTTTCAAAACCCCATTTTGTTGTAGGGTTATAGGAGCAGAAAAGTTATGATTAACACCATGTTCATCACAGAACTCAGCAAACTTAGCATTCTCAAATTCAGTACCATGGTCAGATCTTATTGATGCTAGTTGACGTCCTAATTGATTTTGAGTTTTCTTGACAAATGAGGTGAACATATCAAATGTTTCATCCTTAGATGATAGTAATAAGGTCCAAGTGAACCTTGAATAATCATCAACTAGCACCATCACATATCTCTTACCA
>MDKI01132412.1:0-23313 GCA_005239505.1 Nicotiana paniculata | reverse complement strand
TATTGTAGATATTTTTGAAAATCAATACTGATATATATAGAGACTTTGACATGTAGTTTATTTGTTTATTGTAGATAAATTGTAGGACAGTAATATACAACCAAAATTTTATCCCCATATAACAGCACAAACCTGCAACTGTGTTCACATTGGTGATACTCAATTCCAAATTAAAATCGCGAACTGTTATACATTGCAGATATGGTCCTACGCTTTTTTTTCCTTTTTCGTCTCTATGTATACATGAACACCCATATCGTTCCTATTTCCATTGGAGGTCAATGCTCATTAACAATGTATTTGATTTCTATTATTTTTTTGGATGTATCGATCATTAAATGCTCAGCTATTGTAGAATTCAATAGGCTATAACTCGCATCCTCACTGACTACAATTCCATCGATCTGAAATTCTCTATATCTCCCATAGCTATCCCAATTCCCATTCAGTTGAAGGATAATTGGGATTTTTGACATAATTGTGTTTTGTTACAGAAGAATTGTAGCTAATTTAGTCGCTTTTGATTTGTGAAATCAGAAAAAATGGTGAAACAGAGTGTATCGCAAAAACAAAGTTGTAAAATTTGAAGAGAAACGACCGAAAATTAAAGCAGCGTGATTTGCGTTTGAAAAAATCCGGAAGAATCCTTAATACCTCAATATTCGCGCGCCTATATAAGGAATTGTACATCTAACAGGATTCTGTTTTTAATGAATTTGTTATATTTTGTAGGAATTCTGTTAGCATGCCGGGTAATTTGCAAACTATAAACATTTTTCGTAATATAATTTCCTATATGGTTTAGGAACGAAAATTTCCCTTAAATATTACCAATAGGCAGGGCCTCCAAATTTATGGGGCCTAAAGCCCTTGCATTAGGAGCTTTGGGCTTCAACTGACTCTGCACTTGAATAACAAACCAAGTTAATACGAAAAATTAGCATTCTATAACAACACATAACATGAATTGGTAATTTTTTAGCTTTATATTAGGTTTGGCAAAAATAGCCCTAAACAATTGGCATCATATAGAAAAATCTTAAAAAAATTACTCTCTTATATATTCTCTCTCAACAAAAAAAAAACTACACCCTTATTTTGGCTTCCCTCCCCCTTCCCTCCTTGAATTTCTTCTTCTATCTCTTCTCTTTCGCTCTCATAGTTTAGCAAAAATTCTTGCAAATTATGCAAAAAAAAAGGAAAAAACAGTGGGATGAAAAGGTAAGGTTGATCTCACATCAAAGAAAATCAGAAACAAAAATTAAGAGAGAAAAAATACATTTCAACTTTATTTTTCTTCTTTCTTATTTTTTTGGTTGGATTGAAAGAGTGGGTGTGATTGAAATTTGTTAAAAATACCTAAACAAGGATATATATACAAAATTTGAGCAAGATTAGAAGTAATTTAGACTGGTTCATGTAAAAAATCAGACCTAAAAATCCAACTACAACATGTGTATATCATGTTGTATATCGTGTACATTAGTGTATATCACACACAAGTTTTTAAGGACTTATATGTATATCACTTTGTATATCGTGTATATAACAAAATATTTTTATGGATGCCTGTGTAAATCACATTGTCTATCGTATATATAACACAAATTTTCATGGATATACACAGATACACATGATATACATGAGATATCACTGATATACATGAGATATATTGTACACTGAGATATACAAAAAACAAAAAGAAAACTTTGATATACATCTTAATATATACAAAGACGGAAAATAAAGGTGAAATATACATTTTGATATACACATTATTTGATGTGTTATACATAGTGATATACAAACAACAGAAATACTTTTGTGTTATACACTTAGATATAAACACAACAATAAATGGCAAGCAATTATATTTATTTCATATTTAAATATAACAAAGAAGGAAAATAAAATTTTGATATGCATAAAAAAGAAAATTAAGATGGTGATATACACTTTGATATACATATTATTATTGTGATATATATTTATTGACTATTTAATGCCAAAAATAAGTTAATTCTAGTCAATTAGTAGACTGAGTTGATATACTGTGCCAAACTCCCTAAGCTATTAGTACTTGGTTTAAATTCTTGGACAATTTGGGTTAATTATTCATTTTCTTAACTGACATAAACTTATCTCTTGAAATTTTATTTATTTGCGTAAGTACTAGTGGAGGCTCTACATGCAAATGAATTTGTCTCCCCAATTTCTAATTATGAAGAAACAGCTCTACTTGGGTTAAAAACATACATTAATTAAAACAACTGTTCCTAATCATGCGAAATTTATCCTATGTAAAGAACTAAGTTTATTATTTCTTGTATTTATTATTTAACCTTTTTAATAGAGTACAAAACTTTATGATTTTCCAAAAAAGTATTTGTCTGTATTTATAAATTTAACCAATATAAAATGCACTTAGATGGTAAAAAAGGCGACGGATATTTCTCCGAAAGATTCACACTTTTAAAATATTGATTAAGATGGTTGAAGACTTTTATATATCACATTTTATTCTTCTATTAAGTGAGCTTAAATAAAATCAACAATTATCATCTTACGGAACTTATACTTTCTTTTAATTTTTATTTTATAATTCAAACGCAATTTGTTAATATAATATTTATATAAATCTTTAAAATGATATACTTATTGAGATAAGATACACATGCAACGTGCGTACCCAAAGACAAGTAATCTTAATTATGCTTCCTACGTTCCTCTCCTGTTCCATGGACTATAGTCAGTTAATATATCCTCAAAGTCTCTACTAGATGGAATAATAAAAACTGTCCGTTTGTCTTCCATGAGAAATTAAGCCCAAAAGTCATGAGAAAAACTGATCCTTCATGCACTTTTAATATTCAAATTAAACTTCTAAGATGCCAACTAATTAAGTTTATTAACCTACTGAGATCCTCATAGAAGGTTAGAATAGTGGCTGGAATATAAATTTTACCTATATACATTGACTATGTGAATACTTTTATAGTGTCAAGTCTTGTGATTGCTGTAAATATAATAATAGGTTATTTGCTTTGTTATGTAGATTATCAATGTTAGGCTGTTGCAGGTCATATATACCTGCGCTAATGGACAATTTCAGCAGATCATATATAATATTTTTGTCTTCCTTCTCCTCTTAATTTTCTAAGTATTTGTTTGTTCTTTTGCTATGACTAAGAACTGAGTAGTTACTGATGTACCAAAAATGGCATTTCGATTATCATAAACTGACTTAAATTACTGAAACAGAGACAACACTTTGACACTTTTGGACATTACGGTTAAAATCGGAGAGCCCGATTTTATGATTTTTACGGCACTCAGAAGGATCGAGGGTTCGAGTATTGGCATCGAGGAAGTGTGCCGAGGATCCTCGACCTCGAGGCAGTGCAAATCGAAAACCAACATGGAAAGACGAAAAATAAAAGGCACGTGACTAAAGCTGACCAAGTACGGAAAATAGTACATACCCGTACCGTGATTTATTACCTCAACCATTCTACATCATTGTTTCATTGATTTATTACCTTTCATTTATTGTGTTCATTAATTGTTCTTCGTTTGTTACTCATTATTAATCATAAGGAGGTCATCCTCGAGGCCTTCAGTACTGATATATCATTCTCGACGACCCTCTGTCAAGCTTTTGAGCTCGACCTCGAGGCCCACCCGACTAAGCTCGAAACCCCATCTCTTTACTGCTCGGTTTGCAAAATCTCGTTATCCTTCGCTCTTATCTCGCTTTCTCACTTCTCACTTAGCATCTTTTACCTAAACAACTAGTATTAAAATAGATCACGTATTTTTAGAACCACAAAATTTAATAAAACTGTAATTACCATTTTCAAGATAAACAATATAGTGTTCACGAGATTTCCTCAAAATAATAATTTGAGGTAAAAACTTTTGGTTTTTCTTTCCAAGTAACAAATCAAATGTGCATGTTGAGTATCTTGTTTAAGAATTTTTATTTTAGCAAAGTGAAAACAGCAAATACATTGCACAAAGAGCACCCGTAACGCTTTTATGAAATCTAGTAATGAAATATAATAATCCATAGCATTTTAAATAGGGAGAAATTGAGAAATAGCCAGATTTACACGCGGTAATTGAAAATAATGTTTTATACTTCAATGTCATATAAGAGGGAGAATGATTTGTGTGTGGTGTCCAATTTTCGCGTGCACAAATTATAGAAGGATCTGGTTCTTCTATGTGTTCCTTATACTACTGTTGCGGAAATAGTAAATGCAGAAAATAAAGAACACAAGTATTTTTACGTGAAAAATACCTGGATCAAAAGGTGAAAAAATCATGACCTACTACTCAGTAGGATTTTCCCAACACTTCACTAAATCACTGAGCCAAAACAACATTTACAAAACTCTTTATAAACCTAAGGATTACCTCTAATACCATTGTGGCAACCAGCCTCTAACTGCTACGACAACTTCAAGTTAACTCTAACTTGAATACTCAGAGTACCTAATACAATTGCTTCTAGATAACACTGATAGGTACAATTTAAAAACACCTACGACAATGAAACTAGAATAAAAGACAAACACTTGGAACTAGTTCTTCTATCTGGTTCATGTAGCTTCAGGTTCGCACACTTGAATCACAC
This sequence comes from Nicotiana paniculata, assembly GCA_005239505.1. Taxonomy (NCBI): domain Eukaryota; kingdom Viridiplantae; phylum Streptophyta; class Magnoliopsida; order Solanales; family Solanaceae; genus Nicotiana; species Nicotiana paniculata. The sequence continues at coordinate 18,674 of MDKI01132412.1, read as the reverse complement.
AAGAACTGCTTACAAAATGCCTTGGTATTTTTCTCTCAACTCACATTTAACTTCAGCGTTTGTTGATAAGTAGGGATTTTGACTACTTATTTGCACTCTTTTACTTTCGTTTTAGCTCAAAATTGCTTAAAGATATTCCCAAAAATTAATTAAATGTGCTTTCTTGCAGGAGTATTAGAATATGAGCTAAAGAGATGAAAATCAACTCAAGAAGGAGTAATTTTGGACAAGGATCAAAACAAGGCTAAAAAGGGCAAAATACGGACCGCATAATATTGAATGCGGCCGTAGAACATAAGGATGCCTCTGACAGAATTCTTTGCAAAGTGCGGACCGCACAATTATTGTGCGGCAGCAGAAGATGAGGTTCAGAGAGATGGACTCTGGGGCCATGAAGAAGTGCGGACCATTATGCAGTCGCAGAATCATGAGCACGACCGCATTCAGGAATGTGCGGTACGCAGAAGTTCCCCTTGTCAAAAGCACAGGTTAAGGAATGGAACCGCACCATTATTGTGCGGCCGCAGAATCAAGAGTGCGACCGCAGAATTAAGAGTGTGGCCGCACTCACAAATGTGCGCTCCACAGAAGTTGAAGAAGTGCGGCCGCAATCCAGAATTGTGCGGTCGCAGAAGTCCAACCTATCAAGCCAAGTTTCAAAATGCGGACCGCACACAGAATTATGTGGCCTCATAACCTCCGCAGGGGTAATTTTTTCCGATAACTTTAGCTGGGTATAAATAGATCTTTTTGTGATTTTTAGGTTAAGTTGGGTGCACCTGAGAATAGATAACTGTTTTTCTTTACTGTATTGGGTAACCTTGTATTAATTTAAAATTAGATTTTCTTCTCATAATTATCTATTATGAATTTTATCTTAGATTCTTCTTTAATTTCTGTAATTCCATGAGTAGCTAGTGTTGTGACCCAACCCTACTATGGGTACTTAATATGTGATTGTTTTAGGGCTTATTTATGATTGGGTAAATGATATTTAGCCTAGTTCTTGCTTGAATTTGAGAATTGATGGTTGCAAACATTGATTCATGCCTCATTAACTTAGTCTCTACTTGAGTAAGAGAGACTAAGTCTAGGAAAACTTGGCTAACAAGAAATTGGGGTGAACTCAAGAAATTGATAGACCAAATTAAAGGGTGGAATCTAGAGATAGTAAGACCCAACTTGAGAATATATCACTTGTTTCGTGAAATACCCATTTGGACTTGAGAAAGCCAAATTGGGCAAAATCACTCAAACTACCGAGAGGTATAGAGTGAGTAATCGCGTGTAATTGCTATCCCGATCAATCGAACATGTCCTAAAGCTATCAATCTGTTAGGTATCCATCTAGGCGGAAGTTACAACCTTAGATATTTTATAAACTTGAAAAACAACAATACTAAAAACATTGTCTCTTAACCTTACAATTACAAACATTAACATACAAACTAGAAGTAAAAGAAATTTGGGAACGTCATACACTAGGCTAGGTATATACCTAATCCCACATAAAGCTCTATGTGAAATCGACCCCGACTCATGTTGGGTATTTATAATTGTATCGACCGCCTCACAGTCCCAATTAGTGGTGTGAGTTTGGGCGACATCAATTTTTGGCGCCGTTGCCGGGGAGCTAAAAACGGATTTAGCTATATATTTGGTTTTGTGTGTGATTTTTATTCTTTTCCTTCCGGTTACTAATCTCTTTGTGAAACAATTGTAGGTGAAAAGTGGCTCTCAATATCAATGATCCTCTTGGAAATGTGCCATTGGGGAAGGACGTGGATGACGATCGAGTTGATGAGGTTCCTCTTGAACCTCAAGCAAATAGACGAGGCTGCCCGCCTCAAGATAATGATCCCGTTCCACCCCCCTCCTCCAAGAGCGGCAACATATCGGGTGTTGCCAAATGAAGGATATGTAATTTCCATAGTCCCACCCCGCATTTGGGCGGAAAATTTTCAAATCACAAATGTTATGCTTACATTATTGGAACAACGGGGATTCTTTATCGGAGCTCCGAGTCAAAATACATACAAGCACTTGAAAGGGTTTGTTGACACTTGTTGGGGGAGTAAAATACCAACGTCTCCGAGGATGCTTTACGGTTGAGACTATTCCCTTTCTCTCTACGTGGGAAGGCCTTGGATTGGCTAGAAAGGTTGCCAAATTATTCTATCCATACATGAGATGAATTGGCCGAGAAATTTATTGCCAAGTTCTTTTCTCCTGGGGCGTATGGCAACTCCGAGGGATGAGATTCTAGCTTTCAAACAAGAACCCAGCGAGCCTTTGCACGAGATATGGGAAAGGTACCGAACGATGGTCAAAGAGTGCCCCAACAATGACATGACTGAGGCTATGATTCAACAAACTTTCTATAGGGGGACCAATATTACAAATCAATGCGTGGTCAACCAACTTGCCGTGAAAATTTCATGTCAACGACATATGCAGAGGCTTGTGATATCTTAGACGAAATGTCGGAAACTTCATCGGCATGGAAAATTAGCTAATGTGCCTCAAGGTGATCCAAATGTGATTCACCTCCACAAAGAGTTACATGATCATGGGAAATCAATTGCCGAGTTGACCAATGTTTACCTTGAAAATGGTAATGACAATTATATTTGATTTTGTGGTTCTAAAAATATGGGATTTATTTTTATACTAGTTGTTAGGAAATAGATTCTAAGTGTGAGCTAGGAGAATAAGGTAAGAGTAAAAAAAAGTAGTAATATACAAACCAAGCTATTACAAAACAGGGTCTCGGGCTGGCCGAAGCAGGTCCTCGAGGTCGAACTATAATGCTTAATAGAGGACGGTCGATGGAGGAATAACAGTATGGAGGGCCTAGAAGATAACCCTTTATGATCAATAGTAAGAAATAAATGAATAATTAATGAACACGATAAATGAAAGGCGATAAATCTGTATGACAAAAGTTGAGTATGTTAAGAAGGCAGAGAATGTTCTTGTTGTATTCAATATGCATGTGTCCCAAAAAATGACAAAGGGTCCCCTTTATATAGGAGGGGGAATCCTAACATAGTACATGCATAATTATTATAAAGAAATACTGCTGGTACAACTCTACAATGGTCCGGTACGGACTCTTACTATTTTGCAGGGCGTTCTCAGCTTTAACCACATGCTCTTGGGAGCTTCCCACCTTTCCATGACGGTCTTCGATCTTTATTCTGTCTTGAGGTATATCGATCCTCGATATACTTCCTCGAGGAATGCACCTCGGGGTTGATCTTTGTATTTTTCTCCGATGCAATCGTGGCCGGGCTCGGAATACCGTAGAAGCCTCAAAATTTGTCATCCCCGATTTTGACCGTATACAGATATTCCCCGCATTTCTTGGAATTAAAAGACAAGAAAAGATTTGCATTCTCTAACTCTTCAATGCTTCCATTATTACGTCAGTTATGCCATATTAAGCGATTGATGTGACAAAATGGATGCTCAAAGATCACGTTCGCACAGCTCTTGAAAAGTCTTCGAACTGATTACGACGGTTGGATGTCTTTTGGCTTTCCTCAGCGCACACGACTGGCCCCTATAAATACTCCTTCCTTCGCCCCTTATTTTTCATTACATCTTCAAACCTTCAAAATAGCTCTTCCTACTTCTTTCTTGTGTTCTTTCCCTAATTAATTTTTCTCCTTCCTTCTGAAATCTTCCAGCAAGAATGGCAAAAACCTACAAAACGGTTTTTTAAGATGATAAAGCTTCCTCATCTTCACACTCGTCCAAGGTCAAGGAAATAGTACCCCCTCATCTCAAAGAATGCATCCCAGGGCCCTGTGAAACAACCTCCGATTTCAAGGTTGACAAGCCTTCTTTGAAGCCGGGACGGTGTGAACCCATGTCCCGATATGTTAGCCTGATAACAGACACTGAGAAGGTGAAGGCCAACTGTCGCTGGGGAGATGCTGTGCAAGTGGAAATTCCTTCTCGGGAAGAAGACACCCATAAAGCTAGCTTCCTTAATGTTTATACCTACCCATTTACCCTTGGTCTGGTGGAGCCATCGTTACCGTCGATAGACCCTGTGATCCTCGATTTCTGCAAGCAATATCGAGTGACACTCGACCAAATCCATCTGTCATTTTGGCGCATTGTTTATATGATTAGGCACTTTGCAAATATGGTCGAGGGGATGCCTTTTACCCTTAACCACTTGATCTGAATGTACAGTCCCCGAATCTACCGGGGCGTCCTGATTAAGCTTCAACGTCGGGCCTCGAAAGCTTTCTTTGTTTGCACCGAGAAGTCAGGGTTATAGGGTGGATGAGCTGTTTTGTCCGGGTTACGACCTCGGATCTGATTCCTGTGGAGAAGATGCCATTCCTTGAAGACTGGAGCATGAAACGTACGTGAATATGTAAGTATTTTCTCTTTCCTTTGGATCAATTTCCCCACGGACTAACTTCCTTCGATGATGTAGCTATCATGGGGAATCCCGACGCGATTAAGGATCTCTCAGGTTGGGTTAGCCAGATAGATTCAACCCACCCGTATGTCGAGCGCGTATGGCGCAACCTGGCTAGAGCTCGATGGGAAGCTAAAAATTACGGTGAGTTCCTACTCCTGCCGTACTTGAGCCCCTTAGAAGAGATATCCCTGACCATGTCCTCATTTCTTGTGTTTATGTTTTGTGTTTGTGCAGGTCTGGGAGAGGCCTCTTTGATGAGAGAAGCACCTGGGGAAGAGGATACCTCTTAACCTAGCAAAGAGAAGAAGAGAAGAAGGAAATCACCGTCCGAGTCCTCGAAGCCAAAGAAGGCTAAAATGGAAAAATTTAAGGCTGATTCAGCAGCCTTAACTCCAGAGGTATCAGAGAGCCCCCGAGCTGGAGGCGAAGAGAAAAATGAATCCCTGGTAGCATCCGTGGGAAGAGAGAGCATGACTGTTCCGCATTTTGCTGAGCTGATGGCTGCTGAATCAGAATTCGTTGTTGCTGTTGTCCCACCTAGCGCAAGAAGAGGCCCTCAAGGGTGAATCGAATGATGTTCCCTAGCCGGTTGACGGCCAAAATATTCCTCGATCCGGGGGCACTCAACAGACGAGCTGGAGGATACTAGTTCTGAAGCTCTCCAGAAGCAAGAGAAGGCCCCTATCGATCCAGCCGGGGTTATTGAAGTGAGTGATTCCCCACCTGACCCGACATTATCTCCGAGGGAGATACAGGATTCCCGAAATATAGAGTCTTCCGACGTGGGGGCATCCATCGGAGATAAGGATGTGTTTAAAGGACTCTTCACTAGGGTCGAGGAAAATCCCGAGCTCAATGCCTCACTTATTTTCGATGAAGTCGAGAGGCTCTGCAAACAGGTAATCTTTCATAAATTATGTTCAGGGCTCTGATCCTCATCTTTCTAATTTTGTTTCGTTTGCGCTTTCAGGCCATTGTGCTTTACAATCAAGCCCTTGCTAAGATCTCAAGCCAAGTCGACCTACTACGAGGAAGAGTGCAGGAAGCTCTCTTCGGAGGCTGATGAGCTTAGAGCTCTTTTTACCAAGAAGGAGGAAGAACTCCGCGACCTTCGGGCTCGTTTGGAGGCGGTGTCTCGAGAGTGAACCAATCTTGCTGAGCAGGTAATACAGCCTTCATTCATTTTTATTTACAAGCATGCCCGACTTTAGCATTTAACACCTTTGGTTTGATCTTTGCATCTTGAGAATAAAAATTCCCTAACGAGGGAGGAGCTTTGAGCCAGGGATACCGAGATTCTCGGACTCAAGCAGCATGTGAACGAGATGGTCTCCGAGAGAGATGCCCTCCAGGGGAGGTTGGCCTCAGTTGAGCATCATCTTCAGAATGCAAAGGCAGAGAGTAGTAAGTACAAGGATCTCCACGCTGAATCGGTTTCCACACTGTCCGTAGCGAGGGTTGAAGCCGATGCGCTCATATCCTCGTACAAAGAGGATGTTGTTGCTGCAAATGCACAAGCCAGGAAGGTGTCTGAGGATGCCGAGCTAAAAATGACCTGAGCCTTAGGATATACATGCATGGGCGTCGATCTGTCTACTGAGATCGAGAGGGTGAAGATCCTAGAAGAGGAATAAACAGCCCTACTTACTTCTGATGGTGACTCGAGCAGTGGCTCAGAAGATGATGAAGACGAAGGCGAAGTCCCCGAGGGGGAAGAGGCCGAGGGACGATCCGGTGAAGGCACAACCTCCGAGGGAGCCGTTAGAGGCACAACCCCGGTGGTAGATTAGGTTTTTATTCGTTCTCTTTTTTGTGTAAGGGCAGGCATGAGCCTTGTAAATACACCTCTATGAACCATCACTATATGTAAAAGCCTTTGTTCTTCATCATTTCCTGTCTTCCCTTTGCTTTTTTGGAATAAACTGTGATGCTTGTTGATAATTGGTCCAAAATTTTGGACTTTAAAATAAACCCTTAGGTTCTTGCTCTTTATGAGCAATCGGTAATGGTCGATAGTTGACCGTTTGGGGCTCAGTCCCCGAGTCAAGTTTTGACTTGAGCTCATCGACCCTTAGGTTTTTGAATCGGCCTCGAGGCCCTTTAAGCTGTCCCTTGGGCTCTTACGCATCGACCCTTAAGCTCTTTTAGATTGTCCCTGAGGCTCTTTAGGCTGGCCCTTGGGATCTTATGCATTGGCCCTTAGGAACTTTAGGCTGGCCCTTGGGCTCTTAGGCTCTTTAGGCTAGCCCCTGGGCTCTTACGCATTGGCCCTTAGACTCTTTTTATATCGGGTCGATGCGACATCTAGTATGGCTATAGTTTCCCTTTATTTCGGCTAAAGACTTTTGAAGTTTTTGTGTTCGTCTGACTCTTCGACGGCTCAATAAGAACCTTGATTTTGAGTTGATATGTGACGATAAATGAGCACCTCGGGAGGTTTGCTCGAAGGCTGAATTTTTGAAGCCTTTTTATTGAGGGCTGATTGCTTTGAAGCCCTTTTATTCATGCCGAGGGTAGCCTGATTAAACGGTTCTTTTTGAAGCATTTTCGAAGTATTTGAAGGCCTGTAGTTTTATGGCGGCAGTCGGACGTCTCCGAACCATATTAATTTGGACGGAGCCTTTTGATATGACCGTAGTCTTTATGTTTGGCTGTAGCCTTTTAGTCCCCGAGTGAGATAGCCTCGGCGTCTATATCGAGGGTATGCCCTTTTAGGGGTCTTAAACCTCGAATATATAGCCTTGACTTTAATATCTGTATTATGCCTTTTTAAGGTCTTAAAAATTTTGGCATGCCTCGTTGAGGTCTTACAGATTCGATGTTGCCTTATGGAGGGCTTGTGGGTTCGATGTTGCCTCATAGGTCTTATGCATTTGGTGTTGCCCCATTGAGGGCTTATATTTTTTAGCATGCCTCTTCGAGGTCTTACAGATTCGATATTTCCTTGCTGAGGTCTTACGAGCTCGAAATTTCTTGATCGAGGTTTTACGACTTCGAGTTTTTGGTGGCTCGATGAGCTGGTTGTCGATGACAGTCCCCGAGTGTTCAGGAGTTTTTTCCCCTGGAGTCGTTTCTTGTGACAATAGCAAACTTCTTTGAAGTGCAAACGTGTTTCGATGATAAAAGATACTCTTTCGATTACTTGGTACAAGTATATATGTTTTTTCCATCGAGGGTTCGATTATTCTACGCGGACACGGTTCATTCGATCGTTTGGTCCAATACATCATTCTCCTAGTGAGACCCTCTTTGGCATATTTCAATTTCTTCGAGGAGGTGATCTCCCCGGGGGATTCCCCCCAGTATTTGAGGTTGATTGAAGAGAAGCCTTGAATACTTGATGAGTTCTCCTTAGGTAGCATATGGATGTTGCCTCGCTAAAAAACTTGCCGGTAAAACCCTACCGGGATAAAACCCGATCAAAGGAAAAGAGTGCAACAAATGCTTTAAAACTCAAGGTCTTCGAGTCGAAGGATGTTTCGGTGTCTTCCATCGGACACCTGTAAAAAATTAGTGTGAAGCACAAAAATGAAAAGGGAGAAGGTTATACCTTAGCAATAATAGCGTTTGAGCATTGATATGTTCCAATTTCTTGGAAGTTGCTCGCCTTCCATGGTGCCGAGTTTGTAGGACCCTTTGCCGATTACTCCGAGGATGCGGTACAGTCCTTCCCAACTCGGGACTATATTCCCTTAATTTGGGTTTCGAGTGTTGAGGGTGACCTTCCTTAGGACTAAGTCCCGGACCCCGAAATGTCGGAGGTTTGTTCTCCTGTTATAATATCTTTGATCCTTTGTTTTTGGGCGGCCATTCGGACCAGCGGAGCCTCCCGCTTTTCATCTAACAGTTCGATGGCTGTAGTCATGGCCTCATTATTTGAGTCCTCGATGGCGTTTCAGAATCTAGTGCTTGGCTCTCCGACCTCGACCGGTATCAAAGCCTCGGACCCATATACCAAAGAGAACAGCGTCTCTCCTGTGCTCGATTTTGAAGTTGTTCGATATGCCCATAGCACCTCGGGCAACATTTCTCTCCATTTTCCTTTCGCATTTTCTAATTTCTTTTCCAAATTTTGAATGATGGTTTTGTTTGTGGATTCGGCCTGACCATTTGCACATGGGTGGTAAGACGTTGATAGGATCCTTTTGATTTTATGAGCCTCGAGGAATTTTAGTACTTTTCATCCGATGAACTGCTTCCCGTTATCACATGTTATCTCGGAGGGGATCCCGAATCGACACATAATATGATCCCAAATAAAGTCGATGAGTTCTTTTTCTCTTATCTTCTTGAAGGCATGTGCTTCCACCCTTTTTTAGAAGTAGTCAGTCATAAATAGAATAATTCTAGCTTTACCTGGTGCCATTGGTAGGGGACCAACGATGTTCATTCCCCATTTCATGAACGGCCATGGAGGTAAGACTGAATGTAGCTGTTCATCGGGTTGGTGATCATTGGTGCAAATCTCTGGCATTTGTCGCATTTTCAGACGAATTATTTGGTGTCCTTCTCCATTCTGTCCCAATAGTAACCTGCTCTCTGATCACCTTTCGAATTAAGGAATCGACACCGAGGTGATTTCTGTAGGTGCCCTCGTGGATTTCTCGGAGCACGTAATCAGTGTCCCCCGGTCCCAACCATACTGCCAAGGGCCCATCGAAGGTTCTTCTATATAGAGTTCCATTTTCGTCGAATGAAAATCGGGCTGCTTTGGTTCGCAGGGCCCTCGACTCCTTTGGGTCCGTGGGTAGCTTCCCACTTCCTAGATAATCGGTGTACTTATTTCTCCAATCCCATGTCAGACTGATGGAGTTGGTCTTGGCATGACCTTCTTCGATCACCGACTTGGATAGTTGTACAACAGCCCCGAGGAGTATGTCATCTTCTTCGACGGATGATCCCAGGTTTGAGAGTGCGTCAACCTTGCTGTTTTGCTCTCGAGGTATATGGACTACAGTCCATTCTTTGAAGCGATGCAATGTGACTTGAAGTTTATCTAAGTATCTCTGCATACTTTCTTGTCGAACCTCAAAGCTCCCATTTACTTGGTTTACTACCAGAAAGGAATCAGATTTTGCTTCGATGACTTCCGCTCCCAGGCCCTTGGCCAAATCGAGACCTGCAATCATAGCCTCATACTCGGCTTCAATGTTAGTCAACTTTGCAGTTTTTATAGATTGTCTAATCATACCGCATGTAGGTGGTTTCAGAACTATGCCGAGCCCATACCCTTTCACGTTCGAGGCGTCGTCGGTGAATAGGGTCCATACCCCTGCCGATGTACCCGTTTTTAGTAAGAGTTCTTTCTCTACCTCGGGCACAAGGGCGGGCGTAAAGTCGGCCACGAAGTTCGCCAAAATTTGGGACTTGATAGTTGTTCGGGGTTGATATTCGATATCATACCCCCCAAGTTCAATGGCCCATTTGGCCAATCGGCCCGATAACTCAGGTTTATGCAATATGCTTCGAAGAGGATACGTTGTTAAAACACAAATGCAATGACATTGAAAATATGGCTTTAATTTTTGAGATGCACTTATTAATGCAAGAGCTAATTTTTCTAAGTGCGGATACCTAGTTTCGGCATCTCCCAGGGTCCGACTTACATAGTAGACCGGAAATTGCGTACCTTGTTCTTCCCGAAAACTAAAACTAAAAAAGAAATCAAGTTTGCTTATCTCACTTAACTTGATTAACCAACACACCACTTACCGATACCTTGGATACGCCCAGATATAAGTACAGTGTTTCATCCTCCTTCGGGGTGTGGAGTAAAGGTGGGCTTGATAGATTTCGCTTCAATTCCTATAAGGCATGTTGGCATTGCAGAGTCCACTCGAAGCTGTTTTTCTTTTTGAGCAAGGAGAAGAAATGATGACTCCTGGCCGATGACCTCGAGATTAACCGGCCCAAGGCCGCTATCCGTCCGGTCAGCCGTTGTACGACCTCCACATTGTTTACCACCGTGATTTATTCGATGGCCTTCATTTTATCAGGGTTGATCTCGATCCCCCTGTTTGACACCATGAAGCCTAAGAATTTTCCCGAGCCTACTCAAAAGGCACATTTCACAGGATTGAGTTTCATGTTGTAGCTTCTAAGGATGTCAAATATTTCCTGCAAATGAATCAAATGGTCCTTTGCGCGCAAGGACTTAACTAGTATATCATCAGGTAAAATTCCATGGATTTGCCTATTTGATGTTCGAACATCTTATTAACTAGGCGTTGGTATGCGGCTCCTGCATTTTTTAGCCCAAAGGGCATCACATTATAGCAGTATGTACCATACTTCGTGATGAACGAAGCCTTTTCCCTATCTTCGGGATTCATTTGAATTTGATTGTACCCGGAGTAGGCGTCGAGAAAAGTGAGGATATCGTGGATAGCCGTGGCATCAATCAAGCGACCGATGTTGGGCAACGGGAATGAATCTTTAGTGCATGCTTTATTTAAGTCTTTATAATCTATGCACATTCTTAATTTATTCCGCTTTTTGGGAACTACCACTAAATTGGCCAACCATTCGGGATATTTTACTTCTCTAATGGACCCTATCTTGAGAAGTTTTGTTACCTTGTCCTTGATGAATGCATGTTTTACCTCGGACTGAGGTCTTCTTTTTTGTTTTACCGGTTTGAACCTGGGGTCGACGCTTAGTTGATGGGTGGTTATTTCCGGAGGGATCCCTGTCATCTCTAAATGGGACCAAGCAAAGCAATCTATATTGTTAATAAGGAATTGAATGAGTTTTTCCTTGAGTTCGGGGGTTAACCCCGTTCCCAGGTATACCTTTCAGTCTGGGAGATGTTCGATCAAAACAGCCTGCTCCAGCTCTTCAATCGTTGATTTTTTTGCATCTGATTCTTCAGGGGAAACAAAGGTTCTAGGAGTGAGGAAGTCTTCTTCATCATCCTCGGGGGAATGTTTGTCCTCTGGCTCCTCCGTAGTGGAGGGTATGGATGTTGGTGGCACGTCATGCACTGTGAACATCTACCTTGCCGAATACTGCTCTCCATATACTGTTTTTACACCGTATTTTGTTGGGAGATTCATCATTTGGTGAAGAGTTGAAGGTACTGCCCTCATGTTGTGTATCCATGACCTTCCAAGCAAGGCATTGTATCTCATGTTGCCTTTGATGACATGAAACTTAGTGTTTTGAACTGTACCGGACACGTTGGTCGGGAGGATGATTTCCCCCTTAGTTGTATCGCTTGCCATGTTGAATCCATTAAGGATTCGAGAGCGGGTACGATTTGATCAAGCAGTCCGAGCTGCTCCACAACCTTCAGCCTAATTATATTGGCCGAGCTACCTGGATCCACGAGCACACGTTTAATTTGAATGTTATTCAAGAGAAAGGAAATTACAAGTGCATCATTATATGGTTGAGACAAGGTCTCAAAGTCTTCTTTATTGAATGCAAGAATGTCCTCGGGCATATAGCTCGGAGTTTGCTTTCCTGTTGCGGCGGATACTTTTGTCCGTTTGATCACAGATCCTTGAGGGACGTCGGTTCCTCCAATGATCATGTGAATGATGTGCTGAGGTTCTTTTGGTTTGTTCTTCCTGTTCGCCTCTCTTTCTCGAAAGTATCTCTTGGCTCGATTGCTGAGTAATTCTCGAAGATGCCCTTCGCCGATCAGCCGAGCCACCTCCTATCAAAGCTGCATACAATCCTTGGTCCTGTGACCGTGGATGCCGTGATATCCGCACATTAAGCTGGGGTCGACTGCGCAGGTTTCGGCCACCTAGTATCTCTTATCTTGCCTATGGCTGATACGATATTCGAGACATCGACGTTGAAGTTGTATTCTGATAATCGGGGTGCCTCCATCGGCCTCGAATGTCTGTCAAACCTGGTTTTGCTCATAAGTCCCCAGGAATTCTGGCCCCGAATTATCCTCAGGTCGTTTTGAGGCATATCTCGTCCTGGAGTATCTCTTCGGTCTTTGTCATATGGCTGCTATCTTTATTTGCTCGATCTCGGCTCCCTTTCTGTAGACTTTGATTCCTTAGCTATGAGCCTGTTGCGATATACTGAGCCCGAGGGGGCTCCAAACTGGTCATCTTCGACCCTTATCTTTGACTGATATTTGTTGTGTACATCTGCCCAAGTTACGGCGGGATACTCAACCAGATTCTACTTTAGTTGCTTCGAAGCTATCGGGCTTCGTTCATTCAAGCCTTGAGTGAAGGCCTGCACTACCCAGTCACCGAAGACTGGTGGTAGCTCCATTCGTTCTATTTGAAAGCGAGACACAAATTCCCTTAGCATCTCGTTTTCTCTCTATTTGATTTTGAAGACATTGAAATTCCTCGTGGCGACCTTGATGGCACCGGTATGTGCCTTTATAAAAGAGTATGCCAGTAGGGCAAATGAATCTATTGAATTTGGGGGTAGGTTGTGATACCACATCATGGCCCCCTTTGATAGTGTTTCTCCAAATTTTTTCAACAGGACGGATTCAATCTCATCATCCTTTAAGTCGTTCCCTTTCACAGCACAAGTATAGGTAGTAATATGTTTATTGGGGTCCGAGGTCCTGTTATACTTCGGGATATCGGGAATTCTGAACTTCTTCGGGATGGGCTTCGAAGCCGCGCTTGATGGGAATGGACTTTGCATGAACTTCTTTGAATCTACACCCTTCAGAATCGGGGCCGCGCCCGGGATCTGATCGACCCTCGAGTTATAGGTCTCCACCTTTTTGTCATTAGCTTCTATCTTCTTTTCGCCTGATTCAATTCTCTTTGTAAGGTCTTCGAGCATCTTCATAATAGCGGGGTCGGCTTCTGATCCGTGGTTGCTCGACCTTTCCGGTGCCTGCTCGACTCGAGGATCCGTTTTCGGTGGTGATTTGCTTGGGGTTTTTTGAAGGCTTTGTAGCTGAGCAATAGCCGCTTGTTGTGCCTGCAACACTTCAAAAATGTCATGAAGGCTAACTTCTCTTTCCTCCCGAGTTGGAGTTTGTTGTGCTTCATGTTGGTTTTCCCGGCACACACTTCCGTCGATATGAGAACTTACATCGACATGTTGGGCGTTGCGTGAGCCCAAATCCACGGGGATTGGTGCTGGTGCCACCCCAGGGTTTTGCAGTGGTACACCGGCCCCTGAAACAACTACACTGTTCTCTCCATGATCTTCAGGACCGTTGTTTTCGTGTGCATTCACTGAGTTAGACATTTTTTGACCTGAAATCAAAGATTCTTGGACAAGAAAAAGTGTGAAGAATAACTTGTGTTTTTAGAAAACCAGCACTAAAACAATCACTATTATTTTTAACCCCACGGTGGGCGCCAAACTGTTTACCTTGAAAATGGTAATGACAATTATATTTGATTTTGTGGTTCTAAAAATATGTGTTTTATTTTTATATTAGTTGTTAGGAAATAAATGCTAAGTGTGAGCTAGGAGAATAAGGTAAGAATAAAGAAAAGTAGTAATATGCAAACCAAGCTGTTACAAAACAGGGTCTCGAGCTGGCCGAAGCAGGGCCTCGAGGTCGAACTATAATTCCTAACAGAGGACGGTCGATTGAGGAATAAAAGTATAGAGGGACTCGAGGATAACCCTTTATGATCAATAATGAGCAATACATGAAGAACAATTTAATGAACACGATAAATAAAAGGCGATAAATCCGTAGGACAAATGTTGAGTATGTTAAGAAGGCAGAGAACGTTCTTGTTGTATTCAATATGCATGTGTCCCGAAAAATGACAAAGGGTCCCCTTTATATAGTAAGGGGAATCCTAACATAGTACATGCATAATTATTACAAAGAAATACTGCTGGTACAACTGTACAATGGTCCGGTACGAACTTGTACTATTTTGCAGACGTTGTCAGCTTTAACCACGTGCTCTTGGGAGCTTCCCGAATTTCCATGATGGTCTTAGATCTTTATTCTGTCTTGAGGTATATCGATCCTCGATATACTTCCTCGAGTAATGCACCTCGGGGTTGATCTTCGGATTTTGCTCCGATGCAATCGTGGTCGGGTTCGGAATGCCGTAGAAGCCTCAAAATTGGTCATCCCCGGTTTTGACCGTATACATCCACCACAATAAATTAATTGGAAAAAGATCAAATACAACAAGTGCAAGGTTCGAAGCAAGTAAATGCAAAAGAGGGAGTTAATTTGATGGTGAACAAGAGGAGGCAAAAGGGTCCTCAAGTGCAAAACCTGGTTGAAAATTATGAGAAAGATGATAGTGGATTTGATCAAGATTAAAAATACAATGAGCAAGAGGAGGAAGTACAATATGTGAACAACTTCCAAAGGCAAAGAAACAACAATCAAGTCCCAAGTCAACAACAATGGAGACCACAAGAAAATCAAAGAAATTGGAATTCAAGCAATCAAGGTGGTTGGAACAATCAAAACAACCAAGGGAATTGGAACAATCAAGGAAATTGGAATGGTCAAAATAACCAAGGCAATTGGAGTGGAAATAATCAAGGCTACTGGGGAGGTAACAACCAAGGAGGGTGGAACAACAACAACAATCGGGGGTCAGGTTTTCAAAGGCCCCCGATGTTTCAACAACCAAGTAATACACCTCCCTATCCTTCTTAAGGTCCGAGCTCTTCCAATAATGAGATGGGGAAAATCGAGAACATGTTTAAACAGATGATGGATAATATTGCCGACTCCGATGCTCAACCAAACTCTCACAACACTTCTATTCGCAATTTGGAAGTTCAATTGGGCCAAATCTCGTAAGCCTTGAACACTCGTCCTAAGGGGGCACTACCAAGTTATACGGTGGTGAACCCAAAGTGTGGGAATAATAGGGGACATGCTATGGCCATGGCTACAAGAAGTGGAAAAGGCAGAGATGCAACCACCCCAAGTCAAAGAAGAATTGTGGATGATGATGTAGTGGTGCAAGAAGATGAAATTCCAAGCAATGTGGTTCAAGCTAATGAAGAAGTGAGAATTGATATTGATGAAAATGTGGAGGAGACACAATAAGAAGTGAACCCATCTAGGGAACACATAATTGAATGCCGGAACCGGTAGTGCCAAAGGATAAGGCCCCAATGCCAAGGCCTCCTCAACCCTCAAAGGCTTGCAAAGAAAAATAGTGAGAACCAATTCAAAAAGTTTATTGACATGATGAAGAGTTTGTCTATCAATGTACCATTGGTTGATGTTTTAGAGCAAATGTCGGGTTATGCAAAGTTCATGAAGGACTTGGTGACCAATAAGAGGTCGATGAATTGTGAGACAATCAAGACGACACCTCAAGTGAGTGCTATTGTGCACTCAATGGCTCCTAAATTGGAAGATCCGGGCGCTTTCACAATCCTTTGTACAATTGGAAGCGCCGACTTTGCCAAAGCTTTATGTGATCTTTGGGAAAGTATCAACTTGATGCCCTACTCGGTGTTCAAAACTTTGGGAATTGGGAAACCAAGAACCATATCCATGAGGTTACAAATGGCGGATTGTACTATGAAGAGACCATTGGGTATTATTGATGATGTGTTGGTTCGTGTTGACAAGTTCATCCTCCCGGCGGACTTTGTGATTCTTGATTGTGAAGTGGACTATGAGGTGCCTATTATTTTGGGTAGACCTTTCCTTGCTACGAGGAAGTCTCTTATTGATGTGGAAGCCAGTGAGCTCACTTTCCGGGTGGCTGATGAAAAGGTGGTCTTCCATGTGTGAAAATATACGAGGCAACCAAATAGCAATGAAGTTTGTTCGTTCGTGGATTTGTTGACCGATGTGATTATTGATGATGCTAGTGACATAATTAATGCTGAGGATAATTTGGAAGCTGTTTTGCTCAACCTTGATGATGATGAGGAGAAAGTAGGTTATGTGGAATGTGTGAAACCATTGCAAGGAATGGGGTCTACACTTATGAACCCCGCAAGTTATCCTTGGATCTTGAAAACTGGAAGACTCCTCCAACAAAGCCCTCAATCGAGGAGCCTCACTTCGGAGTTAAAGCCATTGCCTCTGCATCTCAGGTATGAATTACTTGGCCCTTCTTCTACTTTACCGGCTATTCTTTCCTCTTGTTTGACTAACATGCAGGTAGAGTCCACATTGGAGGTGCTACAAAGGAATGAAGAGAGCAATCAGATGGACATTGGCGGGATATCCGGGGCATAAGCACTGCCTTTTGCATGCACAAAATTATTTTGGAGGAGGGTGCCAAATCCTCCGTTGAACATCAAAAGAGGCTAAATGATGCAATGCAAGAGGTGGCCAAGAAGGAGATATAAAGTGATTGGATGTCGGGGTTGTTTACCCCATTTCCGATAGTTCATGGACTTCTCCGGTGCAATGTGTCCCAAAGAAAGGGGGCATGATTGTGGTCACCAATGAAAAAAAGAATTAATTCCTACAAGAACGGTGACCGGATGGAGGGTGTGTATGGATTATCGCAAGCTCAACAAAGTCACAAGAAAATATCATTTTCCACTTCCCTTCCTTGATCAAATGCTTGATAGGTTCGCCGGTTGTGCTTCCTACTGTTTCCTCGATGGGTATTCAGGCTACAAAAAAATTCTCATGGCTCCGGAGGATCATGAAAAGACCATGTTCACATGTGCCTATGGTACTTCCGCATTCTCGCGGATGCCATTTGGGTTATGCAATGCACCGACAACTTTTCAACGGTGTATGATGGCTATTTTCACCGACATGGCGAAGGATATTCTTGAAGTCTTCATGGATGATTTTTCCGTGGTTGGGATTTCTTTTGATGATTTCTTGAAAATTTTGGATAAGGTTTTGGCAAGATGTGAGGAAACTAACTTGGTTTTGAATTGGGAGAAATGTCACTTTGTGATCGAGGAAGGCATAGTCCTCAACAACAAAATTTCACAGCATGGTATTGAGGTCGACAAGGCCAAAATAGAGACTCCCACCCCTACATCCATGAAGGGAGTGAGGAGCTTATTGGGTCATGCGGGGTTCTATCGCCGATTCATCAAAGATTTTTTCGAAGTGGTGAACCCCTTGTGCAAACTTTTGGAGAAGGATGCCAAGATCCATTTCAATGAACATTGCATGAAGGCATTGAATTGCTTAAGTTCAAGTTGAATACTACTCCTATTATTACCGCACCGGATTGTAGCTTGCATTTTGAGATCATGTGTGACGCAAGTGATGTGGCGGTTGGAGCGGTGTTGGGTCAATGTATCAATAAAATCTTCCATCCGTTCTACTATGCAAGAAAGACCATGAATGATGCCCAAGTCAACTACACAGTTGTAACACTCCGTAAATTTGGCTTAGGTATGGATGTGTTAAATGAGTAGTAATGTTACATTTTGGACATGTGAAGTTATATTGGCATGAGTATGGGTGGAAATAGCTATTCTAGAATCAAGACGAAGAGTGAGGCATACAAGATTTGATAAAATCTATGAAGTTTACAAAATGTCAGTCTTGCAGGAGGTTTAATGAAAAACGTGTAAGAAATTTGAGAAAACTCAAAACATTAAAGTTGTAGGCCTTTGAAATAGATTTCCAACGATATATTGTGAAGCCCAAACGGATCTCTTAGCAAAATGTTATGTGTGTTTTAAAGAACAGTGTGCAATATGCTTGTCCCGAGCACGGCTGCACACATGTGGCAGTGTTCCTGCCATTTTGCGCGGTCAGGTGCGGGGGGCCGCACTTGGAGAGTCTTTTTTAAAGCCCTATTTCGTCCACCACATCCCCAAAACATAAAAACTTGCTCTAGAAAGGAAGGCTCTCAAAAACCTAACTCCTTAAGGGTTCCTCCACCATCCAAGGTAAGTTCTAATGGTGATTCTAAGTTAATTTTAATTCTCCAACATCTTATTAACATGGGTAAACCCTCCATATCATTAGATATTCGATCGGTTCATCATTGTTGAGAGAAGGAACCCTAGAACTCAAATTCAAGGAGATTGAACTTCAATGAGGTAATGCCTTCACCCTCTAATTGATTCTAGCATTGGTTTAATGATTATAGACCCTAACTCATGAGATATACGTTGATGGTTTGATAGAAAAGTATGAAGGGTTATGGGTTTGGTGTGTTGATTGTTGGTTATTGGTTAAGGGTGTCGTTTACCTTATGGGTGATAAAGAATGGTATTGATTATATCCATGTGAGACTTTAGAATTTATCTAGGAGCAAGACAATGTGTTATTGGGTGTAGAAATCACCATTAATAGAGAATATGAAGCTTTATGCCACCAAGTGTTTGATAAAATGCCTAAGTGACC
>MDKI01144260.1:0-37684 GCA_005239505.1 Nicotiana paniculata | reverse complement strand
TCGTGTAGCACCCAAAACTCTAGAACTAATAAACTATGAAACTAAAAGAAGAGAAGAGAAAAAAAACTAAGTTGAAGCCTTTTCCAAGTGTGGTGTGTGTTCCTCCACTTCAATCTTTCAATCCCCTTCAATGATCAATAAAATCCTCTCTCAATGTTATGTTTTTGGGTCTATTTATATATTTAGGATAAACCCTAAACGTGTAGGAGACTTCTATTCCAACCGGGAAACACTTAAAATCTTCAAAACTCGGAATTGAACGGACAAAGGACCCCTGGCGTTAGCAGGCTAAGGCCTGGCTAACGCCTGGCCATGGCTGGCGTTTGAAGGGTAACGCCAGGCACCTCCTGGCCTTAAGAGCCAAACGCCAGGCTTCTCCCGGGTCACTCCTTTTCGACTCTTGAGCGTATTTTTCGACGTTTATGCTCTCATTTATCTCGGCTTCCATTTCCAATTCACCTACACATTAAATAAACCTCATTAGGCACATACGACGTGTATTTTTATCATTAAAGCACATAAAATGCAAGGTATATAATGCTAAAAATCATGAATTCTAGCCACGCATCAATATCATATACCAAATAAAGGTCTTGGAACCTGTTTTCAAAGTATCAAAACCATTTATTCATACTACATTGGGATAGAGATATATGGATTTTTAAAATAGGGTGGTCAAGTCACGTCGTCGCACTTCGGAGAAATTGGCAGGTTTATAGGCCAGGTTGCAACGATGTTTTCTCATAATATAATTAGAGTTACAGGTATATATTTATATTTAATTAAAGAACCATGTGTCTAGTTTCTAACACTGAAAACCGTTTGTCAATACGATATCGGAGTAGAAAGATACAAGTGTCCGAAGTTGCACTGCTCAAGCTGCCAAACAGGCAACTTACCCACATGCTTGGAGAATTGGGGCGGTGGGCTTATAAGTGGTATTTTCCCCTTATATATCATAAAAAATACAGCGATTAATAACACCAAAACACTATCATGCTCTCCAAGAACAGGTCCAATATCCCATGAACCCAACTCAAGGGAAATCAACTCAAATCATCATTAAATGTGTTAAAGACTACAAGAGAATGCTTCTATGGTATTGTAGTGTGATTGAGGGCTATTGGGAGCTAAGTTGAGATAGGGTTTCATGTTGTATCTGTTTTCCAAGGTATGTATAACATCCTTGATTTTTTCTAAGGTTAATCTTGAGTTGATTGTGTTGTTTGAGTGAAACCCCATAAGATATCACTTGAAAGAACAAGGGATATGGTTGTCTTTTTGGTTGGACTGTTTTGTCGCTAAATATATGGTTGGTGGTTGCTGAAAATTGTGAGAAATAATTTAATAATGTTGTGGCTGCTGTTATTAAGATTTTCCAGGTGTTAATTAAGTTGATTGAAGAAGAAAAGATGAAAAACAAATGATTGACGATAAAAATCAAGGTGCTAGACGTATGATGCTAATTTGGAAGGCATTTTGTGGATGTATTAAAATAGAAATAATATGGTACATATAAGTATGGGGTTCTGAAGTTTGTAAAATAATTTATGAAATGAGTGTTGGATTCAATTTATATTCAATTTATATCATGTTATGAGTAAAAACTAGCTTGTCACTCAAAATGATTGTTAAGATAATCTGAGAAACACATATTGGGTTATATTGTTGTTGTTGCAATTGTTGGTTATATTTGTTGTTGTTGCGATGTTGATGACTCTTGATGGTATTTGGGATGTATTAAAAATAGGGGATTTGCTGCCCGATTTTCCTTAAGCCACCCAACTAGCCAAATACGATGGTATGACATTATATGTTAACGATAATATCGTTTCACTTGTTGTATATGCAAGAAGTTGTGTTGAGTTTGATTGAGTAATAAGGAAGAGATCATACAAGTATGCTAAGGCTATTCTTTATTTTCTTTTTCCATGATCCATATGATACAACAAAACGAGCAAGCACACAAGTTTCACAAATGATTCTATTCTTAGAAGTATTAGGGTTGCCAATGTTCTTGATTCCCCATATGTCCTACTATCATATCATCTGTTCATCTTGGCCCATGACAAAATGTCGTTATATGCAAGTATATTATATGTATATGTGGTATGGGGAAAGGTTACGGTGTTATATACGCACCACCACATGATCAGCTGGGATACGATGATTATATGATGGGATGCCCTCAGAGGATTAATGAAGTTATGTACTCATATAGTTATGCATGATATGACATTATAAACATTTTATGATTCATAGAGTTATTCAGACTTACAGGTTGAGTACTTTACTCCATATTTCTTTCATTTCTTTTATATACTACTTTTCATTCCTTACATACTCGGTACATTATTTATATTGATGTCCCTTCTTCCTGGGGACGCTGCGTGTCATGCATGCAGATCCTAACACACAAGTTCACAGTCCTCCTAGTAGGCTATCATCTCAGTGAAAGGTGTTGGTGCACTCCACTAGCTCTGGAGTTACCTATTTGGTCAGCATGATTTGGACATGTATTAACCGGTATGGTGGGGCCTTGTCCCGATGTTTATGATATTTATGTACTCTTAGAAGCTTGTATACAAATATCAGGTATATGGATACTTGTATGTCCATGTCGGCCTATGTTTTGAGTTTACAAATGATAATGTCAGCCTTATAGGCCAGCATATCACATGTATAAGTTTCTATATCATGTTGGATCGCCGTATGTCTTATATTCCCTTATGTTTTATTCTAATTATATCATGACGGTCCTTTTGGCCCTTTGGTTTGGGTCATGACAAAAGTGGTACCAGAGTAGTTTTTTTCTAGGAAGTTCACAAGCCGTGTCTAGTAGAGTCTTGTTTATGCGTGTGTGTTGCACCACACCTATAAGCTGGAGGCTATAGGGAATTCAGGGTTGTCACTCTTTTGTCTTACTCTAGATCGTGTGGTAGAGCTCAGTTATAAGAACTCAAACTCCTAAATACTATTTTAATCCTAATTCAACAATACCTACATCTAGAAATATAGTTAGTAAGATATTGACTGTGGTTGTGGAAGAGTTGAGTCAGAGGAACTTGATTTTGCATCAAGCTTATGATGAGTAAATGTGAGGTCTTCAGTAGATCATGTGTGTACCAAGACGTGTAAGCTTCTTGATAAGGATACCTAAGGCATGAATATCTATCCACACATATGGTTTAAAGAAACGAGAGAATCAAAAGGTAGATACAAGTTTCTACAAGTAAAAGAAGCAAGGTAAAGAAGGGTACGAGGTACCCAATTAGTGAAGATTATCAGTATTTACAATTGAGGTAGAGAAATATAAGCATTTTGACTTATCTTCAACAGAGGTATGTACAATTGGCCACACCCATCTCAGTTATGATCTATGGGAGCCAACAGATATAGTTTAAGAAAAGGACGGGATATCAAGATCCAACTAGGGTTAGAGTAACCCAAAATGGTGGATGGATTATTAGCGCTAGCTGACATTTCTGAAGGATAGTGCCAATGTAGTAATAATTCTCCTTGTGAGACACCCAGATGGTGCATTCTAGAATAGTATAGCTAGATATGAATACTAGAATGTTCAAAAAATTACAAAGATAGGCACTTGAATCCTAGAAGGGATAAATATTTACCTTAGTATGACTCCCGTCCATATTAAAGAGAGAATGTTAGGCGACCCGAAGAGCTAGTGGATGGAGAAAGCAGAGCTAAAAGCAAAAGGTTGTTTTGTTAAAGCTTTCAGAATAAAGTGATACACAGAAATATTAGTGTGAGAAAAAGAAGAGAGTAAATGAAGCATTATGAGCATGATGTGATTAGTGAGTGATAACAACAAAAAAAAAATATGACAGATTATATAGTCAAGTGAAGGAAAAGAAAAGAGGTGACAGGCCTTGAAGCAATTAAAGAGTATAAACCAAAATATCCCCATTTCGAGAAATGAGTTGGCGACTCTGACATGATTACCAGGAGGAAAAGTTAGAGCCCTGGAGTAATAGAAATTAGTATGGAGTAGTGAATAAGATAAACTGAACATGAATTAGGGACCGCATCATTTTATAACAGTCGGCATCGTGAGAATTTCAGAGATAGCGTTCTGGAAATAACATAATGGACAACAAAAGAATAACCTTTAAAGTTTATTCTGAAAGACTCTTCCCTAAAGCAAGCACTGTGAGCAGAGTTAAGCTTAAGGGTCTAAGTCTTCCACTTACACAAGCTGTCACCCTCGCAAGTAAGAAATTTCGTTAACCTTGATATAGAAGGATTACCACAAGGCGAGTAAAAGTAAGTGAATGTGTGAAAGGATGCCAAAGATGAAGAGAGGGGGAAAGATGGTGTGATATGATATTAAGTAGGAGTTATATGGTTCAGGGAACTATGGAATAGTAAAGGAAGAATACGATAAAAATGAGAAAGTTATGCGATTGCACTTAATGAAATCCCACATATAGGTTACGACTCCAAAACATTACAAATAAACGATGGCAAGGAAGGGCAGTAAAGGTTCCCGACCAGGATGGTATTGATAAATAAGTATGAATGAATACTTCATACATAAGGAGTCAGTGCGAGAGGTAAGTTAAGACAAAGGGAATATCCCAAGAGAGATTACGCCGAATATAGATATAAGAATGGACCAACGAGTTATTGGTAGTTGATTCAGGAAGAGCTTAGTTAAGGCTAGACAAGAGGATACACATAAATCAGCATATCGTGCAAGATTGACATAGTGAAATCAAATATGGTGAATTCAGTCTCGTTGCTATGACATTGTAATCCTTGAGAAATATTCAGATAGGAGTTGGGGTAGTTAAAGTTACTGTATTGGATTTACAGAAATAAAAGTGAGTGCCACTAAGAAGACTGTCAAAATATTAGTTCAGAAGCAACCCTACGAGCACAAGGGCGTGGAGGTAAGTAACCAAGGATAATTATAGGAGAGGAAGGAACATCAAAAAAATTATGTCGAGTATAGGATGTAATAAGCTCGTAGCTTTACAAGAGTCAGAGGATCCTCCCTAAGTACTACAATGAAAGACTAGCTGAGGAAATAAGGAAGAAGGTTCAACCTAAGCATAGTAACTTGAAGAAAAAATGGTCTTGTAGAAACAGCCTCACTACAACATTATATGCACTCCATAAGAAAGTGGAACCTATCGTGGCTAATGAATGGGAAGTAAAAATCAAAGGTGATATTTGAGATCATATGAGTAATGGGAAATTCCACTATTCGTGGTCAACAAGATAAGCCAAGTAATCATGCAACAAGTGGCAGAACAACCACAAAAAGCAATTGCTTACACTTAAAGACAACTGAGAAGGCACAAAAGGAAATATATGGTGCTAGAAATTCAAAGGAAGATTGCGAGTAGTATAAAGAATTATGTGTAGGTCGCAAGCTAAAGTATGATAGAGCGACATGGTTTTAGGTATATAATAATAAAGGTATGAAAAGGCAAGTGAGAAGGTGACGAGAACAGGTAAGGCCTCGATATTAAGATCATCAAAACAAGAGAGTTGATGGTTTTTGTAAGTTATAGAGGGCTTAGTATAGTCTCAATGAATGCAAAGGAGTCTAAGTCTACTAGTTGTTAGAAGAGATGGAATGCTTCCCTGGTAGTAGAATAAGGGTGTAATTGTGATAGATAAAAGGATGACATTTGGGCCTTTGATTGAGTAATGATTTAAAGAAAAGGGATTTCATGAATTGCACGGGATTAAAATACCCCTATAAGTTGAATCACGTTAGGATGCTATGAAATATTGTTATTGAAGTATAGTATCACTCCTATGTGGATCAGGACAATCACTTCAGTTTTCCCCCAATGAGACGTGAGACATAATGACAATGTATTATGTAAGAGGTCTCAAGTTGTCAATGTAGATATAGATCAAAATTAAAGTGAATCAACAATAGATGGATAAAAATTCAAAAGTATGAGAGGATTTTATGATGCCATACTTTAGACAAACAGTAATAAGGAAGCATTAAAGGACTTTGATTTATACATATGTGATAAGAAGTGAGAGAGTAACCTGGTGTTGGGTAGCGTACCTCGGTAATAATAAAACTAAGTAAGTGTTATAGTACGGTATAACCTACCTAGGTGCACTAAAGCCATAAGGATAGATAACCAATGCTAGGAATCAAAATATAGCAATAGTCGTATGTTCGGCAAATTACCAAGCAAAGAACATTAGTACACCTATATATGCTCAGAGGGACATCTAGCCATAGTTTTATAAATGTTCTCAAAGTGATGCCAAGAGATTGGCAAAAAGCTGGAGAAAAAAAGAGAGAAGATCCGCACATAAAAGGACAGAGTCATACATGCTTCATCACAGAAGATAGTCAAAGTTACGAGATTGGAAGAATTCCGATCACAAGTCGTGATGTGAGAAGAGGCCTAAAAGGGGGATCCCCCGGGTCTTTGAATTTATTTGCAAAAAATGTTTGTAGATGGAAAGGACAATGTTAATGTATTCACAAGATCTATAGGTTATGAGACTGATAAGCACATCAGTCAACATTCGAGGACGAATGTTCCAAAGGGAGGAATGTTGTTACACCTCGTGTTTTTGTACTTGAAAGTACGTCGTAAGTCAATTGATGTAATCTAGGAAATGAGATCATCTTTGAAAGTATATAAAGTGACTTAATGTTGTTACACCCCATACTTCAGACGTCACTGTCATTATAGTACTATCTAATGTAAACTCAAAAAGGATGAAATCCTTCTACAAGGATAAGAAAGGTTTATCGGAGTCTTAGGTAAGTTAAAGTGAATATGAGACTTCTCAATCATTATTTAAATGAGTTTTAAGTAATGATATGACTCTATATGATATTTGGACATGAAGAATAAAGTTTGGGAAAAATCAGATTTAAGTTGCGGAAAAACCGACTAAGGATTTGCCTTGTAATGAAGCGTTTTGAACAATATATTTCATGTGTTATATGATGTCTTTTTGGGACATAAATTATATAAAAATGAATTAAATGGAATCTAGTTTCCAACGGTCCAAACCATTTATTCATATGGCATCAGCATAGAGAAATATTGATTTTTAAAGTAGGGTCGCCAAGTCACGTCGCCGCACTTTCGAGAAACTGGAAGATCAATAGGCCAGGTTGCGACGCAGTTTTATCCCAATCTACTAAGAGTTACAGGGAGATATTTATATTTTGTTAAAACCCCATGTGTCTAGTTTCTAATGCTGAAAACCGTTTGTCAATATGATATTGGAGTACAAATATACAAGTGTTTGAAGTTGCATTGCTCAGGCTTCCAAGCAGGCAGCTTACCTACCTGCTTGGAGAACTAAGGCGGTGGTATTATAAGTGGTCTTATGTCACGACCCAAACCGAAGGGCTACGATGGGCACCCGGTACTTTACTCAACCGAGTACCAACATAACATATTTTTCTTATCGTACTATCATGCGTAAATATGCCAAAAGGGTCGAAATAAAACATAAGGGAATCCTAGACATAGGATGACCTAACATGATATAGAAACTTATACATGTGACATACGGGTCTATAAGGCTGACATGATCATTTGTAAACTCAAAACATAGGCCGACAAGGCCATACAAGCATTCATATACCTGACATCTGTCTACAAGCCTTTAAGAGTACATAAACATCATAAAGGTCGGGCAGGGGCTCCCCATACCAATCAATACATGTCCAAATCATAATGACCAAATAGGAAACTCTATAGAAACTAGAGTGCACCAACACTTTTCGATGAGCTGATAGCCTACAAGGAGGACTTTCAACCTGTCTATCGGGACCTGCATGCATGAAACGCAATGTCCCCAGTAATAAAGGACGTCCGTACGAATAAAGTACTGATTATGTAAGGCAGAAAAGCATAAATAAGAATATTAATGTAAAGAGAGATGTAAGAGATACAACATGTAGAATTTGTGTGCCTCTGAGAGATAGTGACGTGCAATGCATGATACATATATATACATAATCTTTTAAAAACATATGCCTCTGTGGGTATCATCATCATCATATCATACACGGCCTCAAAGAGGACTCGGTAAAAATGTACCCGGCCATCATAAGGCTCGTTATAATCGTAGACGGCCACCTGGAGCTCGGTAAACCCAAGTAATCAGTGGTTTCACAATAGTTGTTGTACATGGCAAACTATAGCGCGGTTCGGTGGAGTAAAGTAGATACATATATAAAGCATGTCGGACTCATGTAATCACGATCTAAACCTTTCAGTGTGACGTAAGGTCATTTCACCTTCGATTAACATTATAGACGTCATAACATCAATATGAACTTCACTAGAATTTCAAGTATAATACATACTTTCTTAGGATAACTTTATAAGAAAAGAACAACATGAACAACCTTAGTTGTTAGGAGTAGATTCGTTATGAAATAGCATCTCGTGTACGTTCGTTTCACTTTAGATCATGCCAAAAGAAAGAAGGAAGTTCCTTAACATACTTTAACCACATTGAGTCCTTGATACCTTCCAAGGAACTCTTCAAACAATTCAACTCAATCTATCATATCATAAGGAGATTCAAAATCAGTGTTGACAAAAGGCTAAGTCTGTAAGTTAAGCTAGTAGCTCGTTTACGTAAATTCGGGCAGCATCTCCCTTGTGAAAACGGCCTTCTCCAATACCATAAACCAACAAAAACAGCCAGAGAAATCCAGCAACATATAATTATCAATAACAAGACAGTGTATAACAACTACAAGTCACAACTACTTCACGACGAGCGGCAAGCTCCGATTGGAATCCGTATAGCCCATATCACCCCTTATAGACTTCTTACATTAACTTAAAATAATCATTAACATGACAATTAAGTAATTCATCAATTATCTCATCCTTATACCATATATTTATAACAAAGGAAATAATCCACAACTCCAATTATCTTCGATTAGCAACTTTATTCACTAGTTCATGTCCAGTCCATCCATTTAACTTAATCAACATCAAGATAACCTTAAGCACATGAAAGAACACAATAAAAATACCTCCTACAGT
Organism: Nicotiana paniculata; assembly: GCA_005239505.1. Classification (NCBI taxonomy): domain Eukaryota; kingdom Viridiplantae; phylum Streptophyta; class Magnoliopsida; order Solanales; family Solanaceae; genus Nicotiana; species Nicotiana paniculata. The sequence goes on along the minus strand of MDKI01144260.1, from coordinate 28,646 downwards.
AACTTCAAGTCAAAATCCAAGTTATATTTAGCTTACAACACCCTCAATGGAAATACAACATTATAGAAGTGACTTAAGCTAATCCAAGTAGTATCTTGTAGATTATCATCCTAACAACTTAACCAACATACAAGCAAGCTTAATAACAACTAGTAGGCTGTTACACTCATCTTAGCCAGTATCAAAAGAAATTTCATCCAAACACAGCCCACAACTATCCTCAATGACAACACAACCTCAAAGAGGTGTTGTTCTTCACTAGAACTAACTTTTGATGTTGAAATATGGTGTAATCCATTTGCAAGGCTTGAAATGACCTAGGGTTGATGAGAAAACCTTGGATAAGTATTTTAAAAAACTTAAAACACTTAAAACAACCTCCCACACGAGCTGTAACCACCCAAAAATCAGCAACAAGTAGAAGAACAAGAAACTTACTAGCGCGACTAGATTCCCGACACTTCATTTGTGTTGTTTACCCTTTGTTTGGGTCTTGCATCACGAGATAAACTTGAGAGATAGTTTTTATGGTTATAAGGTCCGAATATACTAAAAAATAATGACTAATAACGGGTTCGAGGAATCTTATATATATCCATATATCTTAAACCACCTATGTAGGCCCCATAGAGAGTTGCTTGGCGCAGCCTCGTGAAAATGCGAATATATCTCTACTTTAAGATCGTATCGATGAACGGTTTAATGATTTAATAACTAGACTCATATATCTTCAATTGTTTGGGTATATAACCTCGTAATTCCAAATAAATTGGGAGAAAATATTAGTAACCTTTGACCTAAAGTTTAAGTAAAATTATGAACGTAAGTTGCGACAACTTTTGTCGACTTTTGTTGTACTACTTGCTTGACTTAAAAATGGCACACACAACTATCATAACTCATAACATAATATCCTTATCATGTTAAGCACTCTAGTATCACCCCAAAAGTTCATGTTATAACATTCCAGATATGTCGACTTTCGAAGAAACTTATTTTCTTCAATTGGTTTAGCTTCTAAGCCTTCCAACCCCCTTGTTACTTGAATTCCATGATCTTAAATATTTGAAACCTCCAAGTTAACATGATTAACTTACTTTATGTACTTTCAAAGACGATATCATTTCTGAGCTTAAATCAATTGACTTACGATGTAATTTCACGTACGAAAATATGTGGTGTAACATCATTTCCCCCTTTGGAACATCCGTCCTCGGATGTTGACTGATGCACTTATCTGTGTTTTAAACAATAGATTTTACTAATACTTTAATATTGTCTTTTCCATATAGGGAGCTATTCGGTGAATTAATCAAAAGGTTAGGGCATTCCCCCTGTTTAGGCCTCTTCTACACACCACGACTTGTGGTCGAAATTCTTCCAATCTCGTAACGGTTTCTACCATATTTCATGTAGCTTGTACAATTGTGATTGTATGTGCACCTATGCGACTTTTTTCTCCTTTTTTCCTCCAACTTTTAGTCGATCTCCAGGCCTCTCTTTGGGAACATATACAAAACTCGACAAGCTATCCCTTTGGGAATCTATAGGTGTACTGAAGTTCTTTTCACTTGGTACTTTGTCGAACTTACGACAATTGATATATCTTGTTTCATAGCCTCAGTTATCTATCCTTATGTCTTTACTACATCTAGGTGGATCATACTTGTTACATCCCATCTTTCATACGTAAAAGTACTCTATAAGTAAATTGATGGAAGCTCGAAAATGAGATATTACATCCCGCATTTTCGTGTGTTAAAGTTTCATCGTAAGTTAATCGATGTAAGTTTGGAAATGGGATTATTTTGAGATTATAAGCATTATGGTATTTCAAACAAAATAAGGGGTAAATTTGTGAAGGTGAGAGGGAAAGCAAATCGAAGAAAATGAATTTCGTCGAAGTTCGACAATTTGGGATAAAATACGGTCCGAGTTAAAATACCTGGTATTTATGGACAAGTACCATATAAGGTATCACATGGTCATGATAGTAAGGTGTACAAAGTGTATTAAAAGTGAGTAGTATTTTACGTAAATTTAGATAATTCTTAATTATGTGAATAACTTATTAATTATTAGATTTGTGGATAAGTATCTAAGTAAAACTTCTTGGGTAATTATAAGGGGACAACTATACACGTGGGGGTATGTAAGTGTGGAAACAAATTGCCAACAATCTTATGCCTAAGGAGGTGGTGGCACTACTACATCCATATCTCATTTTGGATGTAAAGATATAATTAAGAAGGCCTTTATTAGTTCACAAAGTGAAAAGGCATAATTCAAATCTTTGAAATTACAAAGATATGGATGAAAGCTTCAGCAAAAGTCACAACAAGATTATGATCAAATTCATTTTTTGGCAAGGAATATACAGTAATGAAAACTAAGAATTATAGGTAACGGAATTTTTGAAGTTCATATGAGACCTCATGCTACTGTAGTACGGCAGGCTTAGATTTCAAAAGAAATTCATACGAAATTGCACTTCATAATAACAACAGGATTTTGCAACCCTAGGGGAGTACGGTGCAATCCTTCTCAAGAATACCATATGGATTTTTTCCTACTCCAGGTATGTTAAGGCTATCCCTTCTTTATTTTGGCATGATCTATACGACACAAACAAAACGAGCAAATGCACAATTTCCATAAATGACTCTATTCATTGAAATACTAGAGATGCTTACGTTCTTGATTCCCCATGTGTCATATTATTCTATCATCTGTTCATGGGTCTTATAAAATACGTAAGTAGATAAAATTTATTTCATGATACTAATCAGAGGCATAATGGTCTTATGATGTTCCGGACGATTTTATTGACGTACTTCTCATGCATTGTGTATATGGCTAAAATCAGAGAGCCCGAATTTATAATCATTACGGCACCTAGAAGGCTCGAGGACTCGAGTTTTGGCATCAAGGGGGCGTGTTGAAGATCCTCGACCTCGAGGCAAGGCAAATCGAAGACCAACATGGAAAGGTGGGAAATCCACAAAAGGCACGTGGTTAAAGCTGACCAAGTTTGCAAAATAGTACAGGCTCGTACCGTAGCATTAAATGGTTGTACCAGCCATCTGTCTTTGTAAGTATTACTCATGTACTATGTTGGGATTTCCCCTCATATATAAAGGGGACCCTTGTCTTTTTGTAGGACACATGATATTCAATACAAGAACAAGAACATTCTCTACAATTGTTTCATTGATTTATTGTCTCTCATTTATTGTGTTCATTAATTGTTCTTCATTTATTACTCGTTATTGATAATAAAGAGGCCATCTTCGAGGTCTTCAATACTATTGTATCATTCTCAACAGCCCCCTGTCAAGCTCTTGAGCTCAACCTTGAGACCCCATCTCTCCACTGCTCGGTTTGCATAATCTCGTTACCTTTCGTTCTTATCTCGTTTTTTCACTTCTCACTTAGCACCTACTGCCTAAATAACTGGTATTAAAATAGATCACGTATTTTTAGAACCATAAAATAAAATATAATTGTAATTACCATTTTCAAGGTAAACACTTTGGCGCCCACCATGGGGCTAACAATAATAGTGATTGTTTTAGTGTTGGTTGACTAAAAACACAAGTTATTGTTTACACTCTTTCTTGTCCAGGAATCTTCAATTTCAGGTCAGAAAATGTCTAACTCGGTGAATTCACCCGAAAGCAACGGCCCTGAGGAACGGCGCAGCTTCTTCAGGTGCTGATGTACCACCGCAAAACCCTGAGGGGGCACCAATGCAAATCCCCATCGATGAAGACTCACACAACGCTCAACATGTCGATGTAAGCTCTCATACAGACGGGAGTGTGGGCGATGCAGACCAGCATGAAGAGCAGAGAGCCCCCGCTCAAATGGAAGGGGAAGTTAGTCTCCATGTCATTTTTGAGATGATGCAGGCACAACAGGTGGCTATTGCTCAGCTACAAAGCCATCAGAGAACTCCAAGCACAGCAACACAAGAAATGACTCCTCGAGTTGAACAAGCACCAGAAAGGTCGAGAAATAATGGGTCATCAGCCAACCTCGGTATTATGAAGATGCTAGAAGAACTCACAAAGAGTATTGAATCAGGCGAAAAGAAGATAGAAGCTAACAACAAAAAGATGGAAACCTATAACTCGAGGGTTGATCAGATCCCTGGCGCACCCCTGATTCTGTAGGGTGTAGAATCAAAAAAGTTCGTGAAAAATCCATTTCCATCAAGTGCGGCTCCGAAGCCCATCAGGTATGAAATTCAGAATGCCCGATCTCCCAAAGTACAACGAGACCTCGAACCCTAATAAGAACATTACTTCTTACACTTGTGTTGTCAAAGGGAACGACCTAAGAGATGACGAGATTGAATCCGTCTTATTGAAAATTTTTGGAGAAACACTATCCAAAGGGGCCATGATGTGGTATTATAACCTGCCCCAAAACTCAATAGATTCATTTGCCATGATGGCATACTTTTTTCTAAACCAACATGCCGGTGCCATCAATGTCGCTACGAGGAAGTCTGACGTCTTCATAATCAAACAAAGAGAGAATAAGATGCTAAGGGAGTTTGTTTCCCTCTTCTAGCTGGAACGGATGGAATTACCTCCGGTCTCCGACGATTGGGTATTACAAGCCTTCGCTCAGGGCTTAAATCAACGAAGCTCTGAATCGAGTATCCCGCCATAGTTTGAGCGGATGTACACAACGGGTATCAATTGAACATCAGAGTCGAGGATGACCAATTGGAAGCCCCCTCGGGCTCGGTGTATCCCAACACTCTCTTAGCAAAAGAATCGAGTCTCCCAAAAAGAGAACCGAGCCAGAGCAAAGAAAGGTATCAACCGTATATAAAAATCGGACAAATATCCCGAGGCGTAACATACCTCGTAATGACCAAAGGATAGATCGAGTCCAGAATCCTCGGGGACTCTTGAACAAAGTAGGGTTCAACATGCACGCAGGGTCGGCAGAGGCACCCTGGCTCTCTGAATACAACTCCAACATCGACATTTCAGACATCGTATCGGCCATAAGTATAATCAGGGACATAGGTGGCCAAGACCCGTGCTATCAGATCCTTCGCAGAGGAACCCTAACTTGATATGTGAATATCACGGTACCCACGGTTATAGGACCGAGGATTGCATACATCTTTGAGAAGAGGTGGCCCGACTGATTAGCAAAGGGAACCGTTGAGAGTTCGTCAACGACCGAACCAAAGCACCCTCCAACTCGAAGGCCTTAGTTTTTAAAGCATCTGCTGCGTTCTTTTTCCCTCACGTCAGATTTTGTCCCAAATGGGTTTTACCGACGAGATTTTTAACGAGGAAACATATATATGCTACCTAAGGACAACTCACCAAGTATTCAAGGCTTCTCTTTTATCAACCTCGAATACTGAGGGGCATCCCCTCGGGAGATCACTGAAATTTGCTAAAGAGGGTCTCGACGGGAGAATAATGTACATGACCAAACGGTCGAATGAACAGTGTACACATAGAATAACCGAACCCTGGATGGCGAAACAATTATACTTGTACCAAGTAATCGGAGAAGAATCTTTTATCATCTGAACACTTTGCACGTCAAAGAATTTTGCTATTTTCACAAGAAAACGGCCCCAGAGCCAGAAATTTCCCGAACACTTGGGGACTGAAGCCAAAAACTCGAGGCCATAAGACGTCAGAGCCGGAAACTTCAAGCTCATATGCCCTCCACGAGGAAACATCAAAATCGTACTGTCCTCGACTGTCAGCTCATCGAGCTGTCTAACCCGAAACCGTAAGACCTCAGGGCCGGCAACTCCAAGTTTGTAAGCCCTCCATAAGCCAATATCAAAAGCATAAGCCCTCCATGAGTAAATATCAATGACATAAGCCCTCTATGAGGCAATATCAACTCTAACTCAAGGACTGTCCTCGACAGTCGGCTAACAACCGTAAGACCTCAGGGCTGGTAAGTTCAAACTCATAAGCCCTCCATGAGGCAATATCAAAACCACAAGACCTCAAGCAAGGCATATACTAACTTGCAAGACCTTTAAAGGTCATAATCCCAAAATCAAAGTAAAGGCTATATATCAAACTTGTAAGACCCCTAAAAAGGAATACCCCCGATGTAGACGCTGAGACGTCCAATTACTTCGAAAAAACCGGTTAAAGGTCGTATCGACCTAACGCATAAGAGCCCAAGTCGCCAGCTACACTAAAGGTCGTACCGACCTAACGAATAAAAGCCCAAGCCGCCAGTTGCATTAAACATCGTACTAACCCAAAGAGCGTCATGGACGATTTAAAAACCTAAGGGTCGATGAGCTCGAGTCGAAATCCGATTCGGAGACTGATCCCTAAACGGTTAACTAAAGTGCCTCATGGCGAAATGCGTAAGAGCCCAAGCTGCTAGCTACACGAAAGGTTGTACCGACCTAACGCATAAGAGCCCAAGTTGCCAGCTGCATCAAAGTTCGTATCGACCCAAAGAGCCTCAGGGCTGATTTAAAAACCTAAGGGTCGATGAGCGCAAACTTGGAGACTAAGCCTTAGACGGTTAACTAAAGAGCCTTAGGGCCAAATGCATAATAGTCCAAGTCGCCAGATATATCAAAGGTCGTACCGACCCAATGCGTAAGAGCCCATGGGCCTGCCTAAAGAAGCCTCAGGGCTAATTTATAACCCCGACGGTTTCATTTCAAAATCCAATTCATCGGGCTAATTATCGACAAGCAAAACAGAAATACCAAAGAATTTTATATATATATATATATATATATGTATTACGAATATACATTTACAACGCTCCCACATGAGTTTTATACAAAGAACAAGGAAGACAAATCTAAGTCCACTCTCGGAACCACCTCCTTCAATGGACCCTTGGACAAAACATCCATGGCGGCCTTCAATTATCAACATCGGTTCAAAAAGAAAGGAAAAACTTGGCGTCGATCGCATACGCCTTGACCTTCTTTATCTCTTTCGAGAGTTCAAACCCCCTAGTATGAATCTCTTCGAGGGTCTCCCACTGAGACTTGCATCGGACATACTCATTACCCCTCCTCTCTCTGTCAAAGGGTCCCCTCAGCTCGGCCTGAGCATCGGCAGCATCTTTAAAATAAATTCTTATCGGCTTCTGCTTGAACTTCCGCAGCTTCAGCCCGGGCATCAACGACCTCGGCCTTATATTCAAAAGATCAGTCTCGAGCTTGACAATCCTGCTAGTCTGAATCGAGCTACTTTCTCGAGCATTATGAAGTTGTACCTCGAGGGCAGAGGATTTGGCTAAGGCATTCCTTTAGGTCATACCATGAACGCCTATCTGCTCCTTCAATGCATCGCATTTGAAATTTGCTTGCCTGACTTCACCCCAAAGGCGTTCCAGCGCTTCCATTTTTCCCTATAACTGAAGCACTGAAACATTAGTTCTCAAAACTGGAAAGAAAGCATGTACTCCTTCAGGATTAGGGTTACCTGATGCTCGAGATTGCCTTCGTAGTTTCGACTTCGATGCATCTCCAATCGAAGATGTATCAACTCTTTCATTTTCTTATTGCAAAGAAGCCTAAGAGATTTCTCCTTACCCAAAGCTTCCCGCAACTTGGTCTCGCAACGAAGCAGCTCAAACTTGAGCTTATCAAGGGCCTATGAAAAATAAGCTTCAGTTCAAAGGATGAAAATACATAGCTGAAAAAACAACAAAGTTAGCCAAAACTTACCACGGAGTAGAGCCGCTGAGCCTCCTCGAAAGTTGAGCGTGCGTCTACTGGCCTGGTCCCATCGACCCCAGTTGAACCGTCTCCAAGGGGATATGGTCGCTTGAGACCCCACTTGACTTAGGCGGCCCCTGGCCTCGAGCGTCCCTCAAAGTACCTTCGAGGGAGGAAGCAGATGATGGTGAAAGACTCTTTCTCTTTCCCTCTCGTGGAATCTCTCCATCGAGGCTAGAGGTCCCTGTACTAGCAGGATCGGAAACCTCGGGAGGGCCCCTGTTTTGAGCCATAGACGATGAACCACCCTCCTGAGGAGAGTTGATATCCATGGAATAACCAACGCATATGAAGTCCTCTTCAGCGACGACATCTTTTTTGTGTCTCTGGGTAGGCCCTGCCTCATTGAGAATGTCCTCATCCGTAGAGGACCTTTTTTGCTTATTATCCTCCCTCGACTTCGAATCCAACGAGCCTTCCCTCTCCCCAAAGGGACAGGGTCTCACCTCGGAGAATCCACCAACACTTGTGGTAGCAGAGTTAGTACACATAAAAGAAAGCATTCCTTAAAAGGAAACCACATGGCTCATACCGTGGTGCTTTGCTTCCCATCTTCCCTTCGACAGATCTTGCCAATTGCGTTCGTCATATCTCGAGGAAGCTGCCAGCCTCCGAGTCTAGTCCGCAAGATCGTGGATCTCCTTTAGCATCCACGGGACCGCTGAGAAAGAGAAAAATAAACATTCTTATAAATCGACAAGAGTAAAGGGAACTAAGGTACGACATAGTATGATGTCGATGGTCCTCACTCGGACAAATCAACTCATCCATCCTTTGTTCCGGTCCTCATCATCACTGACAATGAAAGGCTTGGTGGATCGGCATCATAATGCAATCAGGCTTCGACAATGCTGAGGCCTATATAATCTAATAAGGTGGCTAAGGGTAAACTCGAGCTCAGCCTTTTCAGTGAAGTACCTCATCATCAGCACTATCTGCCAAAAGGAGAGATGAATCTGAGCCAGGGTGACTCGGTACCTTTTACAGAATTTGAGCACAAGGCGGTCGAGGGGGTCTAATGTAAATGGTTACGTATACAGGCTCAAGAATCCCTCCACGTAGGTCATAATATTATCCTCTTGGGAAGGTATCTGCGACATCACATTGTCTCCCCATCCGCAACCTCTCCTCACGGCCTCGAGGTGGTTTTTTTCTATCGATCGGATAAACATCAACGCATGTTCTCGATGGCCCGGGGCATCGAAGGTTTTCTCTAGTTCAAAGTCTTTTATCAAAGAAAAGCAGCTTGAGGTTAACTCACCATACGCCGGCGGTGTACCATCGGTCGGGAAAGAAGCAGAGGTAAGGTTTCCCTCTTCTTGGTGAGCAGATTCGGGCATGGAAGCCATAAATACTTAAGCAAACGCAAATAGGAAGAAAGCTCAAAAAATTTCGCAAGATGAGAAAAGAAAGATAAGTTTTGCAAAGTTTCAAGACTCAAAATGAAGAGGAAGCAAGTATGTATATATATATATATATATATATATATATATATATATATATATATATATATATTTATATATATAGAAGTAGTGTTGGCTATTCAACTACTTTGAAGGCCAATTAATTCTGGTAGAGTTATTATAGATATTAGGAAAGTGGGTAGGCGGGGCCACCTCGGTCACTTCACAGTCATGTTATATGAATGACACCGTCATACGGCGTTCGAGGGATCAAAACCCCCCATTCCGACCTACGCATTCCGAAGAGCTAAAATCAAAGCTTGAATGTCGACTTTTGCGTAAGCATTTCAGGGAAAAGTTTGGGAGATATGAAACAAAGAGATATTTTATTTCAAAAGGTATTTACAAGGGTATTGCTACAAAAATTCCTCCGAGGGTCCCATGTACAGAAAAGGAGAAAAGTGAAACAACAGGTGAATCTACTCTTCGTCTTCACTGCTTCCCGAGCCACTTTTTAGAGCCCTCATCCGACGTGGTTAAAATCGCTGATTCTTCCTCCAGGGCACTGGCTTCTTCAATCTCGGCAGAGAGATTGATGCCTTTAGCGCCTCGCTTCCTCGAAGCCTTGCCTCCTGGCTTGTAAGCGAGCATGGGCAACCGCCCGAGCCAGTTTTAGCTCGGCCTTCTCGGATATCTCCCTGGCCCGGTCATTCACGACAACAGCATCGCTTTTGGTTGAGGAGACAAATACGTCGGCCTCAGACTTGGCCGTAGATAATGCATCAGCCTCCTCCTGAGCACCTCGAAGAAGGTCTTGAATCGAGGATATCTTCCCCCGAAGTGCGTCCCTCTCCGAAGCCACGACATCATTCAACCGCACTAGCTCAAGGATTTTGGCTTCCTTGGCCACAACATCCTCTCGGAGCCGAGCCGCCCCACCAGGGCAGCCTTCTTCCTAATCAGAAAGACACAGAAAATAAAGCCGATTACCACTAAGTATAAGCAATAAAAGATAAAATTGTGGGTACCCAAGTACCTGTTCGATGAAGTCGGCCTCTCTTGGAGCGCTCGTTCCGAGCCTATCCGAAAGTTGGTCAACTCCTACTCTTTTCCGGCACATAGAGCCTCCAGCTCAACTGACTCCGATATAAGCTTCTCAAGCTCCTCTCCACGATAATTCAACTCATCTTGCATCTTGGAGAAGGCTTTGTCATACAGCTTGTTGGCCTATAGAACAAAGGAGGAAAATTAGAAAGCAAGAGTAGAAAGTCGAAGAGCATCATATTATTTCAAGAAAGTAACCTGATTTTGGATCCTCTCGGACTCCTCGAGGGCAATGGGGGCATCAATATCGGCCTTTTCCTCTACTCCTTCAAAATAATCTCTGAATGCATCATCTCCTCCGTGAGAGGTCCCCAAGCGAGGGGCAACCCTATCATGGTCATCTCGTATCTCCCCTGGAGAAAATGACAAGCCCTATTGAAATCCATCGGTAACATCAGCCTCCATCAAGTCTTCCTCTCGCCCACGAAAAATTTCGGAAGTAGACCCTTCGAACACACTGATGCAAATTGTGCCATGTACGACGAGGGACTTGGGGACTACACCTGAACCCTCCTTGAGGGCCTCCTCAGCATAAGGCGGGTCCACATCGGCCACCTCCAACTCAGCAGACGACTTCCCAATAACTCTCGAAGCACCAATGCTTTGTTTTGCCCTTTGTACCAAAGGGCAGGTATCATCACGTTCTTCCTCAGCACGCAGGCTCTCAACGGCCATTGAGGATAGGACCGTGGCATCGGTCTTAGGCTTCCAAGCCTTTGCCTTTTAGGATTTTGGTGACTCCGCCGAGGCCTCCTTCTTCCTTTTCTTCTCTTTGGCAGTCCTATGAGCCTCTTCCTCACCAGGAGGGGGCGGTCTCATGAACACGCCTTCCCCAAGGCCTGCATAAGCATGATATATCAAACTCACCACCGTCTAGAACACTTTCAAAGAATAAGGGAACAACAAAAATGATAGTACACCCTGATTCTTAGCCTGCCACTATTTTCTAGCCAAATCGCGCCAGACGCGTTTGTGATATGGGAGAGCGGAGTCCAAAAGTTTAATCCATCCCGGAAGGTCTTGGACTGTGACGGGGAACCAAACGGCGGCTACACAATTAGTAGATTATAATTCAAAAGAGAAAGAGGTCAAATCGGAAGAAGAAAAAGAGATGATAAAACATACTCAATACATGGACACTTACATTTCATATTACATTCCTCCGGGAACGGCATTCTACCAACAGGTATGATGTTCGAAGTTCTGATTCTAACAAATCGGATCACCCATCCCCGATCTTTATCCTTGTCGATGCAGGAGAAGAACGCCTTGGCAGATGGACGATGTAGCTTAATTAGGCCCCTCGGAAGAGATGAGGGCTGTATAATCTGATCAATTGGTCTAGGGTGAAAGTCATTCCCTCGACCATGTTGGTAATGTGTCAAATCATATATACAATCCCCCAAAAAGAAGGATAAATCTGACCGAGTGTCACTCGGTATTAACGACAAAAGTAGAGAATCAACGGGTCAATCGGTGGAGAGGAAGAATCTATGAGGCCTAAAATAAAAGGGTATGTATGTACGCTGAGAAATCCAGTCTTATACGTGACCACGCTTTCGTCAGCTGTAGGGATTTCTACTCAGGCCGCCTCCCCCCAACGACTGTCAAGTTTTACCCTCTCTGTGTCGGATACTACGCTTATATAACGAGACATGGGCTCGCATCGGCCCGGTGTAGAATGGGGTTTTTCATTTGTGAAATCGGAGACGGTGTCGAAAGGACCAGGGATGCACTGCTCGATGGTAGGAGAAGGTTTTGACTTGCCCTTAGACGGGCGTGATGAAAAAGTGGCTCCCTCCTTTTGAGGTACCATTTTGAATGTTTTTGTCATGGTTATAACTGAGTTTTGAAGAGAGAAGATGATGAATCAAACGCAGATAGAAGATTAGAGTGGGAAACACTTAGTGAAAGTTTGAAGATTTGAAGATGCTGTAAAATTATGAAAAGGCATGTGATTTAAATATTTATAGAGTCCCTTTAAGCATGCTTGAAGTGGAAAGGTCGAACTAATAACGGTTCATGGGCTTCTCAAAAAATATGTTGACGGCGACCTCTGTGTAGATTTTCATGTCACGTCATTTAATGCTCTGAAGAGAATTACATAATAATAGGTGTATTGGAGAAGCGAGGATTCAAGACCGTTTCTTATCACTTCATTCTAAGAAACACAGGGACTATATGTATACGGCTAAAATCAGAGAGCTGATTTTATGATCATTACGGCACTCAGAAGGCTCGAGGGCTCGAGTTTTGGCCTCAAGGGGGCGTGTTGAGGACCCTCGACCTCGAGGTAGTGAAAATTGAAGACCAACATGGAAAGGCGGGAAATTCCCAAAAGGCACGTGGTTAAAGCTGACCAAGTACGCAAAATAGTACAGGCCCGTACCGTGGCATTAAATGGTTGTACCAGCCATCTGTCTTTGTAATAATTACACATGTACTATGTTGGGATTCACCCTTATATATAAAGGGGACCCTTGTCATATTGTAGGATGCATTATATTCAATACAAGAACAAGAACTTTCTCTACTCTCCAACTCAAACATTCTCTACAATTGTTTAATTGATTTGTTGCCTCTAATTTATTGTGTTCATTAATTGTTCTTCATTTATTACTCTTTATTGATTATAAAGAGGCCATCTTCGAGGCATTCAATACTATTGTATCATTCTCGACAGCCCCCTGTCAAGCTCTTGAGCTTAACCTCAAGACCCCATTTCTCCATTGCTCGGTTTGCATAATCTTGTTAAATTTCGTTCTTATCTTGTTTTTTTACTTCTCACTTAGCACCTACTACCTAAACAACTGGTATTAAAATAGATCACGTATTTTTAGAACCACAAAATTAAATATAATTCTAATTACCATTTTCAAGGTAAACACATTGTATTCATTTATACACGCACATTACCCATGACCTGATGGCGTTATATATACGAATATATGTATATTATATATATATATATATATATATATATATATATAGGATACGGGAAAAGGTTACAGCGTTATATATGCACCACCACCTGATCAACAGATATACGTTGATGATTTTCCCACAGTGGCTGAGATGATTTGACGGGATGCCCTCAGAGGCTTGATGATGTTATGAACGCATATACCCATACATGGTATGACATTTATACGCATATGCATGACATTATAATATTAAGTGATTCACAGAGATATTCAGATATACATGTCGAGTGTTTCACTTCATGTCTCTCTCATGTCTATTGTATATTATTTATTCATTCCTTATATACTCAGTACATTATTTGTACTGACGTCCCTTTTGCCTGGGGACGCTGCGTTTCGTGCCCGCATGTCCGAATAGACAGGTCGAGAGTCCTCCAAGTAGGCTATCATCTCACAGGAAGATGTTGGTGCGCTCCATTTGCTCCGGAGTTGCTTGTTTGGGCAGTATCATTTAGACATGTATTATTTGGTATGGCAGGGCCCTGTCCCGACCTTTATGATAAGTTTGTACTCTTAGAGGCTTGTAAATATATGTCATGAATACGGATACTTGTATGGAATTGTCGGCCTATATGCTAAGTATATAATGGATCACATTGGCCTTATAGGCCCCGTATGTCACAAATATGAGTTTCTATATTAGGTTTGGTCATTCTATGTCAGGTATTCCCTCATGTCTACACAGATTATCTCATGACGCCCCTTGTGGCCCACTTACCTTTGATGATGTAATAAGAAAGATATGTTATGTTGGTAGTCGGTTTAGTAATGTACCGGGTTCCCATCGCGGCCCATCGATTTGGGTTGTGACAAAAGTGGTATCAGAGCAGTTCTGTCCTAGGGAGTCTGCAAGTCGTGTCTAGTAAAGTCTTGTTTATGGCTGTGTTGTGCACCACACTTATAAGCAAGAGGCTACAGGGCATTTAGGAGTGTCACTCTTTCTTCTTACTCTAGATCGTGTGGTAGAACTCAGTTGTAAGAACTCAATTTCCTAAACTCTATCTTATTCATAATATGACGATGCCTACATCTAGAAAGACGGTTGGTAAGGGATTGAATGCGGCTATAGAAGAGTTGAGTCGGAGGGACTCGATTTTGCATCATTCTTATGATGAGTAAATGTGAGGTATTCAGCAGACCATGTGTGTACTAAGAAGTGTAAGTTTCTTGATAAGGATCCTTAAGGCAAGAATATCTATCCACCCATATGGTAAAAAGCAACGAGAGAATCAGAAGGTACAAGTTTCAATAATTAAAAGAAGCAAGATGAAGAAGGGTACGAGGTACCCAGTTAATGAAAATCAACAATATTTACAATTCAAGCAGAGAAAGATAAGAAATCCGAGTTACTTTCAACAGTAACAGAGATATATATAATTAGTTACAACTATCTCAATTATTCCCTATGGGAGCTAATATATATGGCTTAAGAGAAGGACTGGATATCAGGATCTGGTTGGGGTTAGGGTAACCCAAAATGGTGGATGGATTGTTAGTGTTAGTTGATATTTTCAAAGGATAGTCCAAACGTGGTAATGGATCTCCTTGTGAGACACCTAGAGGGTGCACTCTAAAATAGTTCAACTAGATATGAGTGCTACAAAGATAGGCACCTGAAGCCTGGAAAGGATAAATACTATCTTAGTATGTCTCTCGTCCCTAGTAGAGAGATAATGTTAGGCAACCTGAAGAGCCAGTGGATGGAGCAAATGGGAGCTAAAAGCAAAATAATATCTTGTTGAAATTTTCAGAATAAAGTGATAGATAGAAATGCTAACAGGAAATAAGAAGAGAGTTAATGAAGCATTATGAGTAAGATGTGATATATGGATGACAATGGTAGATAAAAAAAATGACAGTATCACAGAGTCTATAGTCAAGTGAAGGAAAAGACGAGAAGTGACAGACTTTGAGATGACAAGAGAGTATAGGCCATAAAGTCATATCCTCATTTCGAGAAATAAGTTCGCGACTCTAATGTGATTACCAGAAGGAAAATCTAGACCCCAAAGCAATAAGAAATCAGTATGGGCTAGTGAACAAGGTAATGTAAACATGAATTGGGGACTGAGGGATTTGATAATAGTCGGCATCATGATAATTTCATATTGCATTCCACCGATAATAGAATGGACGACAGAAAAATAGCCTTTAATGGTCATTCAGGAAGACGCTTCCCTAAAGCAAGCAATGTGAGCAAAGTTAAGCTTAAGGGACTATGTGTGCCAGTTACACTAAGTGTTACCCTCGTGAGCAAGCAATTTTGTTATCCTTGGTACAGGAGGATTACCGCAAGGCGAATAAGGTTCATCGATGATGTGAAATGATGCCAAAGAGGAAAAGGTAAAATATCTATAGTTTGATCGTCGTGGCTCCAACTCTTAGTACTCCCCTAAAGGGGGGAATATAGAGTGATGTGGCTTTAACTTAGAATTAAGTGGTTCTAGTAATTTGGAATGGTAAAGGAAGAATACGATAAAAATGAGAAAGGGATGAGATTGCACTTATTCAAATCCTACAGATATTCTATGATTCCAGAATATTATGAAAACTCGACATCAAGGAAAAGAAGTAAGGGTTCCTGCCCGGGATGTTATTGATAAATAATGAGCCAGTGCGAAAGGTAAGTTAAGACAAAGGAAATAACCCAGGAAAAATTATGTGAAATATTGATATGAGAATAGGCCAACTACTAGTAGTTGGTAGTTGATTTCGGAAGAGTCTAGTTACGGCTAGACAGGAGGTTATAGACGAATCAGTAGATCGTGCAAGATAAACATAGTAAAACCCAATATAGTGAATTCAGCCTCGCATAAATGACATCGTGATCCTTAAAAAATATTCAGATAGGAGTCGAGGTAGTTAGAGGTTCCATATGAGTATTACGGAAATAAAAGAGAATGTCACTGGGAACACAGTCAAAATATCAAGTTCAGGAACGACCCTACAAGCACAAGGGCATGGAGGTAAGCAACTACGTATAATTATAAGCGAGGAAGGAGAAAACAATTATGTAGAGGATACGATGTAATATGCTCGCAACTTTACAAGAGTCAGAGAGTCCTCCCTAATTACTACAATGAAAGACTAGCTGAGGAAATAATGAAGAAAGCTTCAACCTAAACATGGTAACTCAAAGGAAAAATGGTCATGTAAAAAAAATAGTCTCGCTACAACATTGTATACACTCTATAGGAAAGTGGCACCTACCATAGCTAATGAACGGAATGTAAGGTCAAGAGTAATATTTGAGATCATATGTGTTGCGCAAATATTTCGGCATGCGTGGGAACGAAGATAAGCTAAGTATGCACGCAACGACGGGGCATAAAGATCAAGAAAATTAATAGCTTACGTTTAAAGAAAGTTGAGAAAGAACGAAAGGAATTATTCGACCAATGATCCAGAGTTAGTTACGTTATGAACGCACTTGCGATTCTTCAGAGTATATGTATATGCTGACAATCATACAATCGTAGAAGACTCTGGTACAAGTTAAAATAATGAATTGCGTCCAGGTCATTGACAAAGGATTTAATTTTTACAAGAATGTATCATGGATATTCCATAAAGGCTAAAGTAATAACTAATACCATGAACTGCAGGTCAGAAGATAGCTTAAGCCTACACAAAGGTTGATCAGAGAGAAGAGGAAACTAAAGAGTTACATTAACTAAGTAAATCAGGAGTCTGATTATTGGACCTAGGAAATTTTATAAATCATGATCGAGAACATTGCAGGATCACCCTTAATATCAGAGGTACAAGAGAGATAGTACAACAACCATAGTCTATAACAGCTCTATGATGAAGCCAGTTAGAAAAGTAACAGCCTCATAAGAAGTCAGTATGAAGCTCCTACCGGATTGTAGTATTATAATAAAGCTACAAACTATGGATGTGAATCATACACATGTGGAGGGGAGGTTATGAAAGAGATAGAAGATATGATGTGAGATTTTAAGGTAAGTAAGGTAAAGGTGAACAACGTACGAGACACTCAAATGCAGAAGGTTGTGAATAGTCCATACTTCAGATAGAAGGCTAGAAGCACGGGGATTCAGTATGCAGGAATGATAGTGGCGTCATCAATGGTATATTCTCCAGCCTATGGTTTCTAGATATTGAGAGGCCTGGATAGGAGAGAAAAAAAGAGTTAGAGACGATGTGATATCTCGTTTGATGTTCCAGAATAACATAAGGAAATCTATGGGGCAAGAAAGTTTAAAGAAGGTTGCAAGTAGTATAAATAGATATGTGTAGGTCGCAAGCTAAAGTATGGTGGAGCAACAATGTTTTAGGAAGACAAGAGTAAGGATAAGAAAAGGCAAGTGAGAAGATGACGAAGATGGATAAGTCCTCGGGATTAAGATCGTGAAAATAAGAGAGCTAATGGTTTCTCTAAGTTATAGAAAGCTAAGTATAGCCTAAATTAACTCAAATGAATCTAAGACTAGTAGTAGAGGTGGGATGTTGCCTGGTAGTAGAATGAGGGTGTAACTGTGATAGATAAAAGGATGACGTTCAGGCTTTCGATTGAGTAATGATTTCAAGAGAATTTCACGAATTGTACGAAATTAAAATACCCATGTAAGGTGAATCAAATTCGGGTGCTACAAAAATTTATTATTGAAGTACAGTATCGTCCCCAAGTGAATCAGGCAAATCACTTCAAATATTCCTCGATGGAACATAATCCCTAGTGGTAATGTATTACATAAGAAGTTTCATGTTATCAATGGAAGATTGTTGATCAACATTTATGTGAATAGACAATGGATGGATAAAAGTTACAAAGCACGAGATGAGATTAGGCCATCAGTCTTAAGATGAACAGTAATGAAGAAGCTTTAAAAGACTTAGCTCTATGCATATAGGATAAATAACAAGAGTAACCTAGAGTTTGGTCGTACACCTCAGTAACGATAAATTGAAGTAAGAGTCATGGTATAGTATCACCTACCTAGATGTAGTAAATTCATACAGATGGATAAACGGATCTATGAAATAAGGTATAGCAATATCGTAAGTTCAACAAAGTACCGAGCAAAGAACTTTAGTATACCTTGATGCCTAAAGAGATATTTTATCAAGCTCTGTATATGTTTACAAAGTGAGGCCTAGAGATTGGCTAAAATATGGAGGAAAAAGGAGAGAGGTGTCCCATATGCGCACTTACAAAGTCAGTATCGTACAGACTGCATGATAGAAGGTAGCCACTGTTATGAGAATTGGAATGATTTTGATCAAAAGACATGGTGTGGGAAAGAGGCCTAAAGGGGGAATGCCCTGGCCTTTGGATTTATTCACAGAAGAGTTACCTAAATGGCAAGAAGAGTATTAAAGTATTCGCAAGAGCTATGGGTTATGAGCATTATAAGTGCATCAGTAAACATTTGAGGACGAATGTTCCAAAGGGGGGAATGATGTTACACCTCATGTTTTTGTACGTGAAAGTACGCCATAAGTAAATTAATGGAAGGTAGGAAACGAGATATTACATCCCGCATTTTCGTGTGTTAAAGTTTCGTCGTGAGTTAATCGATGTAAGTTCGGAAATGGGATTATTTTGAAACTATAAGCATTGTGCTATTTCAAACAAATAATGGGTAAATTCATGAAGGTGAGAGGGTAAGAAAATTGAAGAAAATTAATTTCGTTGAAGTTTGACAATTTAGGATAAAATATGGCCCGAGCCAAAATACCCGTTATTTATGGATTAGTACCATACAAGGTACCACATGGTCATGATAGTTAGGTGTGTAAAGTGTATTAAAAGTGAGCAGTTTTTAAGTAAATTGAGATAATTATTAATTATGTGGGTAATTGATTAGTTATTGGATTTGTGGATAAATATTTAAGTAAAACTTGTTGGATAAATTATAAGGGGGCAACCTTACACGTGGGGGTAAGTAAGTGTGGCAACAAATTGCCAATAATCTTATGCCTAAGGAGGTGGTGGCGCTACTACATCCATATATCATTTTTGGGTGTAAATATCTAATAGGAAGGCCTTTCTTAGTTCACAAAGTGAAAAAGCATGATTCCAATCTTTGAAATTACAAAGATACGGATGAAAGCTTCAGCAAAAGTCACAACAAAATTATGATCAAATTCATTTTTGGCAAGGAGTATACAGTAAGGAAAACAGGGAATATAGGTAAGGGAATTTTGGATTTCATCTGAGACCTCATGCTACTATAGTGATGACAATCTTAGATTTGCAAAGAAAATCATATGAAATTGCACTTCGTAATAACAACGGGATTTTGCAACTCTAGGGGAGTAAATTGCAATCCTTCTCAAGAATATCATATGGATTTTTCCCTACTCCAGGTATGTTAAGGCTATCCCTTCTTTCTTTTGGCATGATCTATACGACACAAACGAAATGAGCAAATGCACAATTTTGATGATGACTATATTCATAGAAATACTAGAGATGCTTATGTTCTTGATTCACCATGTTTTATATTATTCTATCATCTGTTCATGGGTCTTAGAATATGCGTGAGCTGATAAAGATTATTTCATGATATTAATTAGAGGCATAATGGTCTTATGATGTTCCGTAGGATTTTATTGACGTACTTATCATGCATTGTATTCATTTATACATGCACATTGACTCATGACCAGATGGTGTTATTTACGCGTATATATGTATATGGGATATGGGAAAAAATTACGGCGTTATATACGCATCACCACCTAAGCAGTTGGTACACGTTGATTATTGCCCACAATGGCCGAGATGATATGATGGGATGCCCTCAGAGGCTTGATGATGTTACGAACGCATATATCCATGAATGGTATGACATTTATACGCATATGCATGACATTATAATATTAAATTACTCACAGAGATATTCAGATATACATGTCGAGTCTCTTACTCCATGTCCCTCTCATGTCTATTGTCTATTATTTACTGATTTTCATTCCTTACATACTCGGTACATTATTTGTACTGACGTGCCTTTTCCCTGGGGACACTGTGTTTCATGCCCGCAGGTGCCAACAGACAGGTCGAGAGTCCTCCAAGTAGGCTATCAGCTTAGCGGAAGATGTTGGTGCGCTCCATTTGCTCCGGAGTTGCTTTTTTGGTCAGTATGATTTAGACGTCTATTGTTTGGTATGACGGGGCCCTGTCCCGGCCTTTATGATAAGTATGTACTCTTAGAGGCTTGTAAATAGATGCCATGTATACAGATACTTGTATAGCCTTGTCGGCCTATATGTTAAGTATATAATGGATCACATTGGCCTTATAGGCACGTATGTCACAAATACGAGTTTATATATTAGGTTGGGTCGTTCTATGTCGGGTATTCCCTCATGTTTACTCTAATTGTCCCATGACGCCCCTTGTGGACCACTTACCTATGATGATGTAATAAGAAAGATATTATACGTTGGTACTCGGTTAAGTAAGGTACTAGGTGCCCGTCGCGGCCTATCGGTTTGTGTCATGACAATACTATACCATAACTCTTACTTCAGATTATTATTACCAAGATGTGTAACCCAACTATAGGTTACGCTGTCGCTGCTTATGCTATATGTATAAATCTAAGTCCTTTAATGCTTCCTCATTACTGTTCATCTTAAGAATGACAGCCTAATCTCATCTCATACTTTGGAACTTTTACCCATCTATTGTTGATTCACCTTAATGTTTATCCATAATCTACTACTGATAACTTGTCACTAGGGCTCACGTTGCATCGGGGAACATTTGAAGTGATTTTCTTGATCCACCTAGGGAACGTGATTCATCTTATGGGGGTATTCTAATACCGTGCAGTTCATGAAATCTCTATTCTAAAAATCATTACTCAATCAAAGGCCTAAACGTCATCCTCTTATCATTTATCACAATTACACCCTTAGTTTACTACCAGGGTAGCATTACATCTCTTCTAAATGCTCCTAGTTTTAAACTCCTTTGAGTTCACTCATGCTATACTAAGCTTTTCATAACTTTATGGAAACCATCATCTCTCTTGTTGTGATGGGTTTAATACTGAGGACTTACCTATTATCATCACCTTCTCACTCACATTTTCTTATCCTTACTCGTGTCTAGCTAAAACATTACTGCTCTACCATACTTTAGCTTGTGACGTACGCATATCTATTTATACTACTCACAACCTTCCTTTTAACATTCTAGAACCATAGATTTCCTTTCATGCCTTCTCAGTTGTCTTTAAATGTAAGAAATTACTTTTCTTGGTCATTCTGTCACTTGTTGAATGGATACTTGGCTTATCTTAGTGCCCATGAATATTGGTGTTCCCTATAACTCATATGATCTCAATTATCAACCCTTGATTTTTTTCTTCCTCCCTTTCATTAGCCATGATAGGTGCCACTTTCTTATGGAGTGCATACAATATTATAGTAAGATTGTTGTTACAAGACCATTTCTTCTTTAGGTCACTATGCTTATGTTGAAGCCTTCTTCCTTATTTCCTCAGCTTGTATTCCGTTGCACTGCTTACGGAAGACCCTCTGACTCTTATAAAATTGCGAGCTTATTACATTATATACCCCAGGGTATTTCTGATGTTCTTACTCGCCTATTATTATCCTTAGTTACTTACCTCCGCACCCTTGTGATCGTAGGGATGCTTCCGAATTGAAATTTCAGTTGTCTCCCTCGTGGCACTCTCTTTTATTTCCGTAACACTTATATTGTACCTTTTACTACACCACCTCACATCTTAATATTTCTCGAGGATTATGATGTCGTATCTAAGAGACTGAATTTCCTATACTGGGTTTCACTACGTTTATCTTGCATGATCTACTAATTGGTTTGTATCCTCCTATCTAGCCATAACTAGGCTCTTCCTCAATCAACTACAAACTACCCATTGGTCCACTCTCATATCTGTATTGTATTTAACACCTCTTGGGTTATGTCATTTGTCTTAACTTACCTCTCGTACGGGATTATATATCAAGTGTTCATTCCCACTTTTTTAACAATATCATTGAGTGCGAAAACCTTATTGATTCTCTCACGCGTCATGCTTGCATAATGTTCTTGAGTCATATTATATCTGTAGGATCTTAATAAATGCAATCTCATTCCTTTCACCTTTTTACCGCATTCTTCCTTTACCATTCGATAATTACCTCTTCATCTTTGGCATTTTTTTTACATCTTCACTGACATATTACTCGCCTTGCGGTAACCCTTCTACACCAGTGATAAATTAATTTCTTACGCACAATGGTGACACCTGGTGGAACTGGCATATTTAGTCCCTTAAGCTTAACTCTACTCATAGTGCTTGTTTTAGGGAAGCATCTTCATGACTGACCTTTAAAGGTTATTCTTCTATTGTTCATTCTATTATTGTCGAAACACAATCTCTGAAACGATGTCAGCTATTACCAATTCCTTCGATCCCTAATTCATGTTCGATATTTTTGTCTTGTTTACTATCTCATACTAATTTCTATTACTCGGGGGTCTAAATTTTCCTTCTGGTAATCGCGTTGGACTCAGCAACTGATTTCTCGAAATGAGGATATGACTTTAGGGCTTATACTTTTATTGTCTCAAGGCATGTCTCCTCTTGTCTTTTCCTTCACTTGACTATAGACTCTGTCATCTTGTCATATTCTTATTTACCGTTACCAATCTTTTATCACATCTTACTCATAATGATTCATTTACTCTCCTCTTATTGTCATGCTAATATCTCTGTCTATTACCTTATTCTAAAAACATCAACAAAATAGCCTTTTGCTTTTAGATCCCCTTGCACCATCTCATTGGACCTTGGGTCGACTAACATTCTCTCTTTACTAAGGGTAGGAGTCATCCTAAGGTAAATATTCCTCACTTATAGGATTCCAGTGCCTTTCTTCTGAACTTTTTGAACATTCTAGTATTCATATCCGGTTGTATTATTCTAGAGTGCACCATCTGGTTATCTCCCAATGAGAACTATTACCATGTACTGCACTACCCTTCAAAAATGATAGATATTGATAACAATCCATCCATAATTTCTAACCCCAGCTAGATCATAATATCCTATCCTTCTCTTGAATTATATCTGTTAGGTCCCATAGGGCATAATTGAGATGGGTATGGTCAATTGTAGATATCTTTGTTATTGTTGAAAGTAACTCAAAATGCTTATATTTCTCTGCCTAAATTATAAATACTGATAATCTTTATTAACTAGGTACCTTGTACCCTTCTTCATCTTGCTTCTTTTACTTTCCGAAACTTGTATCTACCTTCTGATTCTCTTATTTCTTTTTACCATATGGGTAGATAGATATGCTTACCTTAGATCTCCTTATTAAGAAACTTACACATCTTAGTACACACATGATCTGGTGAAGACCTCATATTTACTCATCGTAATCATTATGGTAAATTTAGTTCCTCTTACTCAACTTTTCCACATCAATGTTCAATCTCTTACTAATTGTCTTTCTAGATGTAGGCATCATTGTATTATGAATAATAGAATTTAGGAGTTTGATTTCTTACAACTGAGCTCTACCACACGATCTAGAGTAAGAAGAAAGAGTGACAGTCCTAAATGCCTTGTAGCCACCTGCTTATAAGTGTGGTGCACAACACACCCATAAACAAGACTCTACTAGACACGGCTTGTAGACTCCGTAGGACAGAACTGCTCTGGTACCACTTTTGTCACGACCCAAACCAGAGGGCTTCGACGGGCACCCAGTACTATACTCAACCGAGTACCAACGTAACATATCTTTCTTAAAGTACTATCATGGGTAAATGTGCCAAAAGCGTCATCATGACATAACCGAAATAAAACATAAGGTAGTCTAAGACATAGCATGACCTAACATGAAATAGAAACCTATACATATGACATATGGGCTTATAAGGATGACATGATCATTTGTAAACTCAAAATATAGGCCAACAAGGCCATACAAGTATCCATATACCTGACATGTGTCTAAAAGCCTCTAAGAGTACATAAACATCATAAAGTTCGGGACAGGGCCCTGCCATACCAATCAATACATGTCCAAATCATATTGACCAAACAGGCAACTCCGGAGAAACTGGAGTGCACCAACGCTTCCCGCTGAGATGATAGCCTACTAGGTGGACATTTAACCTGTCTATCTGGACCTGCAGGCATGAAATGCAGCATCCCTAGGAAAAAGGGACGTCAGTACGAATAAAGTACTGAGTATGTAAGGCAGAAAAGCATAAATAAGAACAGTAATGTAAAGAGATATATAGGAGATAAAACATGTACCATCTGAGTGCCTCTGAGAGATAGTGACATGCAATGTGTGATACATATATATACATAATCTTTTAAAACATACTCCTCTGTGGACATCATCATCATCGTATTGTACCCGGCCTCGAAGAGGACTCGGTAAAAATGTAATCGACCATCATAAGGCTCAGTATAATCGTACCCGGCCACATGGAGCTCAGCAAACCCAATAGATCTGTGGTTGCATAATAGGTGGCGTACCCAGCCGACTATAGCGCGGCTCGGTAGAGTAAAGTAGATACATATACAATGCATGCTGGACTCATAGAATCACGTTCTAAACCTTTCAGAGTGACGTAAGGTCATTGAACCTTCGATTAACATTATGGACATCATACCATCACTATGAACTTCACTAGGATTCAAGGATCATACATATTTTCTTAGGATAACTTTATAAGAAAAAAAGAACATGGACAACCTTAGTTTCTAGGAGTAGATTTGTTATGAAATAGCATTTCGTGTTTGTTCGTTTCACTTTAGATCATGCCAAAAGAAAGAAGGAAGTGCCTTAACATACATTAACCACATTGAGTCCTTAATACCTTCCAAGTAACTCTTCAGACAAGTCAACGCAAACTATCAAAGCATAAGGAGATTCAAAATCAGTGTTGAGAAAAGGCTAAGTCTATAACTTAAGTTAGTAGCTCGTTTACATAAATTCGGGCAACATCTCCCCTGTAACAACAGCCTTCTCCAATACCATATGCAAACAAAAACAGCCAAAGAAATCCAACAACATATATTTATCAATAACAAGACACAGGATAACAACAACAAGTCACAACTACTTCACGACGAGTGGCAAGCTCCGATTGGAATTCGTATAACCCATATCACCCCTGTCAAGACCCAAATTTCCCTCTGTTGGGTACCGTGATGGCACCTAGTCTTAGGGACTAGGTAAGCCTACATTTAACCACAATAACAATAATAAAAGAACTTTAACAATCTTGATAATAGAAATCTTGACCGAGTCTACATTTTCCCCAAAACCCGGTAAATACAAGTCATAAGCTCTACGAAATCTTTCTACCAAATCTAAATACAACTGTCTAGGAATAAGTAAGTACAGTTGAAATAAACAGGAAGGTTACTCCGGAGCCTGTGAACGCAGCAGCAGGCTTACCTTGAGTCTCCTTATCAACGACCCGCGCAGCTAATAACAACAATTACCTAGATCTGCACACAAAAATGCGCAGAAGTGTAGTATGATCACACCACAGCGGTGCCCAGTAAGTATCAAGACTAACCTTGGTGAAGTAGTGACGAGGACTAGTCAAGACACCACTGGTCTAATAAGTAAAAGATATAAATGTACAAATGACCGAAACATAATATCTATCTGAAGATTTTTCGATATAATTAACGGTACGATCGAATAATACGGAAGAAAATTCAATAATTATGATCAACGGACAACATAATAGAAATACGCAAAGAGAATGGAAAGAATGCAAGCCAGATGTCGGGAACCACAACCTAATAAAACACTAGCAACTCAACACTGCATCAATTTATTCACATCAGGCCTTAGCCAATAAACTCAATAAATCTGGTCAAACCTTTGAGTGAAACCTTTAAATCGTGAGTTTATATCGAAATCTTTAAAGATATAATTTCGGGAATAGAGAAATTTCTTCTTTGAAACATACTTTCTCTGAATGTGTATTTACATATTTTTATAAAGAGAGATATTTAAAACATAGTTCCTTCAAAATACGTGGTGTTCAAATATACTTTCCCAAATACATCTCTTTCAAATATTATTTTTCTGCAAGACAAATACTTTTCAAATATACTTTCGAAATAAATGTTCTTCAGACATAACTTTTCCTGGAGATAATTGCTTTTCAGCTATACTTTTCAAAACACACACACACACACACACACACACACACACACACACACACACACATATATATATATATATATATATATATATATATATATATATATTATCATCCAAATCTCCTTGATGATAAAACCACCGAAACTCAGTCCTTAACTCAGAATTTGTCATGCAAAGCAATACAGGGGGAAAGCTCCCTGAATATGTCTGTAATCCCAATTTAAATATGCGAAGCAGTACAGGGGGAAAGCTCCCAGAATCTCGTCCGTAGTCCCAATTTAAATATGCGATGCAGTACAGGGGGAAAGCTCCCGGAATCTCGTCCGTAGTCCCAATTTAAATATGCAATGCAGTACGGGGGGAAAGCTCCCGGAAGCTCGTCCGTAGTCCCAATTTAAATATGCAATGCAGCCACTGAGAAAAACAACCAGAATGTGACAGAAGCAACATACATTGCCACAACAGATGCAAAAGCAAACAAGACCAAATGCAAAGGACGATGAGCAAATCAATACAAAGACTTAAATCACAAAAATGGTAAAAACTCGCTCATAAGAAGTAGCCACTTAAAGGAATGCCAAGCACAAAGAGAATAACATAACAAGGGGAAAACAAGGCAAATATAGCAACAATTCTATATATTCAAGTTCACAACCAAGAAACTAAATCATCGCGGCAAGGGAATCAGCTATAACCAATCTCACATAGACAATTAGCTTCACCGAATAAACTCATCTTGAACAATTGTTCAGTAAATAGGCAACATCAAACAAATATCATCAACATGGGCGGTCATCAATTAAACCTAAGTAGTACTTAAGGGAAAGTCATTTAAATCACAATGTACGACTCACGGACATGCTTAACACCAATGTATAGATATTCCAATTACTGTTAGACAATTATAGGGCGAGATTATACCAGTTTTAGTCACATAGGCAGTGTAGGAAGAGAGATATAGTATAACGGTAGGAAAGGAAAAGTCTTCATTTAAGTCAATTAAGATCAAATAAGAAACAAGGAATTCTAGGTAAGTAACTTCTAATTTGAGCAGAAACAGATTAAACTAGAAATCAGGAATTCAGATATAACAATTTCAATTCATACACGGGGAAACATAAGGAACTAAAAATCCTAAAAGGGCAATATATTTTCAAATAATTCAGAGTACACACTCGTCACCTCGCGTACGCGGGCTACAATCAACATAAAAGACTCAGTCCTAAGGGGTAGTTTCCCCCACACAAGGTTAGGCAAGACACTTACCCCAAAGACGACAACCCGACACACAAAAATAGAATTCTCGGGCAGGAAGGCCTCCGGACGGCTCAAAATCAAGTAAAATAACTCAAAATACATATAAAACGTATAAGAAACTATTCCGAATAATAAAGTTTCAATCTTTACAAAATTATAAAAATCGACCCAAAGGTCGACCCCCCGGGCCCGCACCTCGGAACCCGACAAATTTTACAAATTCTGATTAACCATTCCGATACGAGTTCACCCATACTAAATTTATCCAATTACGATAACATTTGGTCCTTCAAATCATGAGTTTTCATTTTAGAAATTTTCTTTCAAAACCCACAATTCCCTCAACCCAAAACACAAATATAATGATAAAACAAGAACTAATTCATGAAATATAATTAATTATAGTGGAATAAAACTTACCCCTTCGATTTGTGTGAAAATCCCTCAAAGAATCGCCCAAAACTGAGTTCTAGAAGACAAAATATGTTTAAAATGGTGAAACCCCGATTTTGAGGTTATAAACTGTTATGCCTAGGTGTTTTGTTATCGCGATCGCGGAAAACGAGACGCGATCGCGTAGAAGGAAATGGTTGCTGGCCTAAAATGCTCTACGCGATCACGGAATAACATATGCGATCGCGTATAAGAAGTATGTTATCTTCTATGATCGCGAATGAAGTTACGCGAACGTGATGTGTGGCTAAAATTCATGATTTTAAGCATTATATACCTTGCATTTTATGTGTTTTAATGATAAAATACACGTCGTATGTGCCTAATGGGGGTTATTTTATGTGTAGGTGAATTGGAAATGGAAACGGGGCTAAACGGATGCAAATACGTCGAAAAATACGCGAAAGGGGACACCCAGGCGATAGCCGGGCGTTAGAGCCAAACAGCCTAACCCAGCCTGGCCTTAGCCAAGCGTTAGAGCCCTAATGCCAGGGGGTGCCTGGCGTTAGCCAGGCGTTAGAGCCC
>ML339204.1:0-18269 GCA_005239505.1 Nicotiana paniculata | reverse complement strand
TCATATTATCACGGTCATATGGTACCTTGTATGGTACTAGTCCATAAGTATCGGGTATTATAGGTTGGACCGTATTTTATCACAAATCGGCAACCTTCACGAAACTCATTTTCTCTAATTCGTGTAACCTTTCCTTTATGGAACTTACTTATTTCGTGTTATAAATAGCATAAATATGTTAACCTCAAGATAATCTCATCCACGGGTCTTATGTCAATTTATTGAATATGAAACTTTAACGTACGAGAAACGCGAGATGTAACAAGTACTAGGAAAGAAGCCCACAGCAGGCCGGGGTAGACAACCAGAATCCTCTGAATCAAGCTCATATGCCCTGTCTAGGGAAGCATAGGAGGGTAACTTATTGCAAGAGCAACCAGATGTGCAATCACAACCACAACTGCCTCAAGACATATACCAACTGAGAAATAAGCCAACCTCTTCTGAGAGTACTTCCAAAGAGTCGGAAGGAAACAGTCAGGCTTCGGAACCTTCATCTACACATGCCCCCGCCGCACCTGCTTCTATAGTAGAAGTAGATGATGTCCCGGATGATGGTCGGGGGTTGATACCAGAGTTGCAGGTCTTGAGAGGTCGAAGAATAAGGAAGTTTGGGAAGATAGGTTTGTGAGCTTGACTGCATTCAACAGGTTCTGAGAGTGGTGGCCGCAGAGATCGCTCACGCTTGAGCAGCAATTTTTGTTGAAGGATCTGGATAGATACAACCCGAATGTGTTAAGAAAATTTCGGGAGAGAAAAGGGTGGACATGGTTCACTCAAAGTGTGGTGGAATCCAAATAGCACTTGGTCCGGGAATTTTACGTCAATGTGGCGCATATCAAGAAGGGGACCAAGGTGACGAAAGCGAGAAACTTAAAAGTGAGATTCGATCAGATCACCATGAACACATATTTAGGATTTGAGGATGCAGAGCCCGTGCAATACTTGGAAAATCAGGCTATGGGCGATGCAGCTCGCCCATGGCTATCTGAGATTCTGGCAGATCCGGGACCACCACCGTCGTGGATCACAGTAGGGGTTCATATTCAGCAAAACACCTTGAATTTTGAGGCAAAGGGGCAGATATTTGTGTGTAGCAAAATAGATCTATTCCAGATTGAAACAAATCTACCAATCCTGCGAGCAGTGATAGTCGACTCGATCATGGCCGGGTACCCAATCAATGCGGGTGCCATCATGTCGGTCAACATGTCCTTGGTTCCCAGACAAGGTAAAAGCTCCTACCCGTATCCTAACACTATCACTGAGTACCTTACGGATGTGGGTGTGGAGCCAAGGAGTTTTGGTACCGAAGTGTGGGAGAAGAAGCCCTTCTCATGGTACTATTTGATGGGTGATGGAAACCCAAAGAATAAGGGTCAATCCTCTACTACTGCATGCCAGTCTGGAGAGTCTGCCAGGGTAGCTGCTGAAACAGTTGACATGCCATCCACTTCCGCTAACCCTTCTGATACCGCTGCAGCTATACCTCCACCTCCTTCCTCTAGTCCTTCAGCATCACTGCCTTCAGCATCGGTTTTGAATTCGCTTCCCATGCCCACTCAGCCACTATCTGCGTTACAAGTCTCCCAGACATTAGTGAGCCTCAACAACTGGATACAGACAGCTACAACAAAGCTGATTGACATTTCCAGTGCTGTTATAGCACAATCATCCATCCCGGCACCCCAGATTCCTCCAATAGTGGAGGATACATTGAAGAACAATTTGGAGAACCAGCAGACCCTCATGAAAACTTTGGTGACACATGGAGTAGTTATTGAGGAGCGAGGGAAGCAGGTAAAGAAGATGAGGAAATCCCAGGCATCCAAGAAGGCAGTACAAAGACTGAGGAAAGAAGTGACAAAGATAGCATCCACTGGGGACCTTTCATTTGACATACCGATAGGCACAGATCCAGAAGCACCTTCACCATCAGTGGCACCAGCTGATCAGTTTGAAGAACCAGACCTGGCTGCCGACAATACTGAGGCGGTGCGACAAATGTTCACCAACCCACCTACTCCCATAGCCGAGGATGATGAGATCTAGTTAGAGGAGGCTAAGGGTGGTGACGTTGCTATGGACACAGAGAAGTCCAAGACACAATAGGGAGTCCTCTTTGCTCTTACCTTTCCTTAATCTTATTTTGTTAAGCATTGGGGACAGTGTTTATGCTTATTCGAGGGGGTGGAGTTTATTTGATATTTGGATGATTTGACATTTGATTTGTAATAACTGATAACCTATTTTTTTTCCTTTTCTTTATGTATAAATTCTTCCCTATTTCTCAATTGATGTATATATTCTATGTTTTCCCCTCTCATTATGTACATTCATTTATGATTTTAGTAGCTTTCTTTGTAACTTCTTTATTTTGTTTTCTTATTAGTCCACGTTTAATTCAGTAGCTTCTTGTTTAGCCTAATAGTTTTTTTTTAAGTTTTGTATTTTCCTTTTATGTTTTTAGTGGTCAATAAGCCTTTGGTTTTATTAATGACACGGTTCTTTCCAAAGGTAGTTTTTGTGTGAACCGGGTGATCCTTCCCAACGATGGATGGCGTGACAACCTTCTTAAGAGATTGAGTCTGTCTTTGGTGTTTAGGTAAGAATAGTAATAGTAATGAATAAAAGATTCAAACATGCTCCACTTGGTACTAACACACTTAACTACATGCTTATGGTTAAAAACAAGTTTTTCTGAAAGAAGTAGCTCTAGTTAGTGACCTTGTGACTTTTGCGTTGACTTAGGCAATCATCGAGTGGTTTAGTCGAGCCATAGTGATTTTCAATTTTAAATATGGTCGTTGTGGTCCCTCGACTCTATCCTTTTTAACATCCAGCTGCGTGATAGGTGAAATATTTTTGTTGCAAGTCCAAGTACCCGTGCAAATGGTCTAGAACTTGCCCCGAATGTGTTTCTAGCCGAAAGTTTATGTTTTTCTTGGCTTGAGAAGTGATTGTAGCCTCTCCTTGACCCACCTAAAAAAAATTCTTGTCCCACCAATGCTGTTATCCCTAGTCAACCCATTTGAGCCTAAATCCTTTCTCATTTGATCACCATGTTACAAGCCTTTACCCGTTCTGTCTTGACCCTCCCTTGGCACCCGAGCTTTCCTTAACACTCTTATGAGACAATTGGCTAAAAACATAAGTTTGGGGAGAGACGAGGAGTTTGAAAAAGGTATTAAGGCACAAAAAGAGAAAAGAAATGAAGAAAAGGAAAGGCAAGAAAAAGAAAGAAGAACAAAAAAGAAAAATGCAAAAAGAAAGTGAATAAGTTTAAAAGTGGAAGGAATTTCAAAGAATGGTAATGATGCATAGCATGGAGAAAACAAAGAAGGAGGAAATAAATATCATGACCAAGAAGGAGTGATGCTAAGTCTCTCTAATTCCCTTATGGAAAATAAAATGGCTTAGAAAGTGGCAAAGCATCAGCCGATAAGAGAAAATGGAGTGCTTAAGGAAAGATTAACCCGTTCTATCATAGTATATCCAACCTTAGTCCAAAAGCCTTCATTGCATTCCGAAAAATCCCTACGTGATTTCAAGATGAGTCAGCTTACATTAGTGGTGATTTACATGTGGGGTAAGCCTATGGTACTTAAAGTCGTACTTGCAACATTCTTTTGAGAGAGATGAACGAACCTTTCACAAATCTTTGAATTTAGTGCTACATTCTTAAGGGAGGTGCAAATAGAGAGTAGAAGAGGAAGAGTTTGGGATCCACAATGACATACATGAAAGAGCCAGTTTCCTTGATGAATTAAGTCAACTCTTGATGCTCAAGTGTCACATTAGAGCTATTTGTGCTTAAAAGTTCAATCCATTGCCTTGTTAATAATTTATAAGCGTGTGGGTAATTGTTGGTCCCAATCGATGTGTGATTGATTCAATTATGACTAGCTAGAATAGCTCTTAACTTGGGGAGGTGGGAATTACCTTATTTTCTTGAGGACAAGCAAAAGCTTAAGTTTGGGGAGTTGATGAGTGGGTATTTTGACTACTTATTAGCACCTTTTTACTTTCGTTTTAGTCCAAAAACGTTTAATTGTATTTCCGAAAATTGATGAAATATGCTTAATTGCATGTATAATTGGAAAACGAGCAGCTAAGATGAAATCCAACTTAAGAATGAGTGATAATATAATATAGATAATATAGATTTGAAATAATTTAACTCTAAACTTTTCATTTTACCTTTTTTTACCCTTAATGAAAAATTATTGTAGCCACGCAAATGTCATAACTTCACAAATTTTTTATGCGTTAAAATTTAGGACCATAAGTTTTAGGAATTATCTGTTTTTTTAATTCTTTAAATTACCTCATCTATATTATAATCAACAGAGAAGGGTCAGAAATGCCCCTCTACTATCAAATATTATTTAAAGTTACCCTCTATAATACTAATCGATCAAAATTGTCGTCTTATTATTAAACATATTTGTGAAAGGAACACGTAGCAACCTTCTAACTAATTCTAATACCCAACCAATTGCCCATACTATATACCTAGTATCCATAACCTTACACCTGACCCATTCCCAGACTTAATCAATTAAAACCTCGTCTCTTTCCGTTATTTTATCTCCTAAAAAAGAGAAGCTCATTCCTCCATGACACTTTACTCCATGAATAAGTGCTTTCAAAATTCTTACAAATTGAATTTTGTTTCGAAGTATATCCTAACAAATTGCTTTAAGCAATCCTTATTTATTGCTCTGATTCCCAAATCAGAAATCACAAAAAAAAAAGGAAATTTTGTGTTGTTGGATGCTTGGAAATCCAAAAATTGATTTGATTGTTTGGAGATGCCCTTTGAATCGGAATTTAGCAACTGATTTGAAGAACTAGGTAAAAACATTGAACTCCAACTGATGGGTTCTTAAGTTTTCAATGTTGGAATAAAAAATTATTTAAGTGTTGACTTATTCTACTGAAATAATTATCTGGGTCTATTTTGTTAAGCTAATATTTAGATTAACTACTGATTTTTAGCTTGGTTAAAGAAGATTTGCAAGTATAAGAGCTGTTGGGTTCCTTGTTGAATCGGATTTGAGGTTCAAAAAAATATCTTCACTTTCCAAGTCGTAAAATCCAAGCAACTAAGCATCAAAGATTCTGTTTATATGATTGAAAATTCGAAATTGAAGGATTTGATAGTAGTTTGCAGTTGGTAGTTGAGCAATAATCAAATTCTAATTTATGGTTGTTGTTGAGAATTGTGGTTGCAAATATCACTGTGAATTTGGAGTTCTTTGAACTTGAATTGTATATATTAAAATTATTTTAAACATTGTTGCTTGAGAATTGGATCATGATTTTATATGTTCTTAATAAAGGAGATTAGCTACTGCTCGTTGGAAGAATTTAGTGCTAAATTTAAGGGCCACCAGTTTTGAACACATCCATATTTTGGACGAAAGAGTTTTTGCTGAAGGAGATGAGATAAGCAAGGATGGGTCGGGTTTAGGGATATGGATATCGGGTATCCAATACGGGAAATTGATTTTGGTATTAAAAATATTTTGAAGGTTTCCATGTGTCCCTTCCGTCAAATGAGGGGCAAATATATTCAAGAGTAAGACGGTAGGGGCAATTTTGATCGATTAGTATAACGGAGGGTAACTTTAAATAATATATGATAGTAGAGGGATATATCTGACCCTTTTTCGTATATTAAAAGTATTATTTACAACAACAAACCCTCTATGTTCCCACCAGGTGGGTTCTGGGGAGGGTAATTTGTACGCAGACCTTACCCCTACCTAACAGGTAGAGAGGCTGTTTTTAATAGACACTCGGCTCAGGAAGGGTAATAAGGACAAGAGGAAAGCAATAAAGGAAGAAAGAGGGAAGAGAAAGAAAAGAGGGAGATACAGGATAAGTAGTACCAAATAATAGTAACAGGGAATACAATACCTATGTAGCGTCAATTTGCTTCAATTTAAATATAAAAAAACACAATAAGAAAACATGATATGTTTAAAAGTAATAAATAAATAAAATGTAGTCGCAAAATTATATCTCATTCACACCTAGGAACCATCGTGCTCAATGTTTGTACCTTTGCCCTGCCAATTACCCCTACCCCTTCGTCCATCACTTCTACCGACACCTCTACCACCACGATTGCCACTACCACGGCCACCAATCCTTCCACCGCCCATGTCACCCCCTCTAACACCAGTTCTTGCGCCATTACTAGATCCAAATACATCACGCGGCTGTGAACATGTAAAGTAGTATTCAATTCTTCCTCTATATCTATGAAAATGCAGCCTGCCACGTGAACAAGTGTACTAGGGATCTCGTAGAGTTGTGCCAACAGTTTCATCTGAGTCATCCTGGTCGGGGTTTGGCACGATCATTTCGTCGTCCCAATTTTGAAGATCATGCACCATCTTCTTCAAATTATTCTTAACATATTGAACCTTCACGCTAGTGCCCAGTGCTATATCACAAGTCATGTCAAAATACTTCAACATGCTCCTGTATATCTTGTACTCAGGAGTCATGTTTGGGTAACCAACTTGATGGAACCGATTCAAGTGTGGCCTAATAACATCGCTTCTCCACCTTTTCAGTATATGCCTTTCATCAATTTTATCAATCTTCTTGTGTGACAAGATCTTGAGTATATGACAACAAAGTATCCCTCTAGACTCAAACCATTTGCATGTGCAACTAAAATAATCGCCAATAGGTGTATATTACATTGTAGTCAACTGATTTCCATCATTTTTTTAAAAAAATTGAAAAATCACTAACTATGAATTTCTCAACACCAGGGTAACTTGAGAATGGGTCAGGGTTGCTTACTTCACAATGATACAATTTTCTTAGCTGTGTCGTGAAAAATTCATACACTGTACGCGTATAACACTGAATTGCCTGCTCCTCCTACTTGAACATTGACTCACACACAGTTTGAAAGCCCTTTGACTTGTATTCCACTTCCAACTCTTTCTCATGCTTAGCTCTTATAGCTAACTCATACTGGTTAACAAACATCTTAAGAGTGCTTTGACGGGTAATATATCTATCAATGAACGCATGCATTCCTTCACTTCTTTGTGTAGATAGCATACCAGCTCAAAAATACACATCAAGGTACACATGAACCCATTTTTCCTCCTCGAAGTAAAGCTTGTTGAACCAATTCCTTGTATGCAAATTATACCTTGCAATACATTCTGTCCATTTTCTCTCAAAAACATCAAAAGTAATGCTATCAAGGACCGTAGATTTAAATTCTCCACGTGCAATTTTAGAAGGACGAACACCACTTAAGTAAAGAGGCAACTATGTATTGTATTTGGCATCACTTCAGCAATGGCTGGCTTAATGCTCTGACACTGATCAGTTATGATCGCATCTGGATGAACATTTCCTATGGCCTCAAGACAAGTTCTAAAATCCAGTTTATAACTATCGATATCTTCATGAGACATGAGAGCACATCCCAGTAAGATGGACTTCTATGGTGATTGATGCCAACAAATGTAGCACATGGCATATTTTATCGATTCACAAGGTACGTCGTATCAAAGCATATTGCACCATGGAATTTCTTATACACTGCCTTACAGTGTGAATGTACCCATACCACATTTTGCAGCCTACCAATATTATCAACGTCTATTGAATAGAAAAACTCTTTATCCTTTACCTACATTTCACGAAAACAGTTGAGCAGCGATTGTGCGTCCTCTTCTTGCATTTCAAAATTCCTACTCTTTAAAATAAAATTTCTACAATCCTTCGGAGTGCAACCCAAATTTTACAGTGCACCACGTTGAACCTCATCAAGTCTAATATTCTTGGATGGTCTAATTCTAGATCTATCATGAGCTACAAGATCCCTCTTCATAGAATCACAAACGGGCCTATGTCCAGCAATCAGGCGCGATATGGAAGGGAGAAAATCATGGTTGTGATCGTGAACGACCTTAGAGACACGCCAGCAACTAGAATCATCCAAAACAGCAGTGACCCTAGCTTTACAATTGTTACTCTTGGTGGTAAACTTTGTTTTGCGAACCCTAGCCCTATCACAACAGTAAGTTGCGTACCTTGCAGTGTCACCACCCTTCTTGTTGGAATTTCTTTTGACGACGGAGAATCCTTTCAATCGTGCATGTTCTTTGTAGAATGCAAACGAAGAATCTTTATCACTAAATCGCATTCCATAGATTGGACCAACAAACACATCCTCTTCAGTGAACTCATTCTCCATTTCCCGATCAACATCACATAACACTAACTCATTTCCTAAAACCTGCTCCTCATCATCGTCAGCTTCTCCGTAATATTCTCCATCGGGATCTTCATCATCATCATCTAAGTGCACAACATTGTTGAAACTGCCGTGAGAATCAACATCGGCCCATTCGTATTCATTCAACAAACTGTCGTCTGATATCATCCCTAAAGATCTATACAACTCGTCCCTAACCCGATCAAACCTAGTTTGTTGGTTTATATTCATGGTTGTTGTATTTGTGTTATGTTCATTATGATTCATATTTTCCTGCACCACCGAATTTTCTTGGTTTGAATTCATTTTTAAATAAGGAGAAAGTGTCCACTTGACTTGGTTTGATATGAAGGAAGTATGCTAAATTATATACCGTATTTGTTTTCAAGAAAGAAAGAAAATACAATAATTTGTATACACACTAAATTGTATAATTTATATAAACATAAAATACACATAAATATAATGGAAATACAAATATAATACACAAGACTCTTCAGCTCCCAACATTTAATTTTCGCATACTTCAAGGCTTGGGATTTAATTTTATGTTTTGGAGGGGAAAATGTAACCTAATTAGTTAGGGGGTCTTTGATGTCTTTTCACAAGTGTGGCCAAAGTTGGGTCACACAAGTTAAGCCGTTTAGCATCATCCTTTTAGGAATATCATGAAGAACCGAGGCTTTAAAGGTAGTAGCTGACATGTTTATTGTGTTAACTTAATACTGTTCTCGCCTCTTCTTTTTTATTCTTTAATTATCGTAATTCGATAGGGAAAAAAAGTAAACTTAAAATTAATACGTATTTTTGTAACAGGAAAATGGGACTCATGAAGTCTCACATAAATTATGTTGTTCAATTATCAGATATAAAATAAAAAAAAGTTCAGTCCATCCATTGATGTGCAAAAACTTGTTTCGCTCTTTCATATTCATATTTTTTAGGGAGAGAACAAAGGAGGGAACTTCTCAAGAATCTCTTACATTGGTCGACTCTCTTATTTTATGGTTTTTGGTGAATACGAAATTAATAAAAACCAAACATTAGTATAAAATGTAGTAGGTGCTTTAGAGTGCAAGAGTTTCCAAGACGATCCAAATAGAAGCAACTTTCCTAAATATTCTATTTTTGCTCCCACCTGAAATTGCCACGTGGCCCGGCAAAAAATTTCTATATCACTAGATTGTTGGTCCACGGGTTCTCAGCCGTTAGACATAAGGTAATTTTATTAAT
The DNA here is from genome assembly GCA_005239505.1 of Nicotiana paniculata. Lineage (NCBI taxonomy): Eukaryota > Viridiplantae > Streptophyta > Magnoliopsida > Solanales > Solanaceae > Nicotiana > Nicotiana paniculata. Next base: position 8,773 of record ML339204.1, on the reverse strand, counting down.
AGAATTTAGCATCGTGTGCTGTTATGGACAGATGAATGGACGGAGCATAGATGTGACCATTTAGCGAAAGATAGAAGTACTTTAGGTTCTTTTCCGATGGTGGCACTAAAGAAACCAATAGTGACACTGAATCAAATTTTTATGAGATATTTTAGGTTGTTGAAATATTTTAATTAGTTGTCTGAATGTATATTTATTCTGCAAATTTTCTATTTCTAAATGGCTGTTAAAGCCCTGCTATAAAATATTTTAGTTGTCCGAATATATATTTATTCTGCAGATTTTCTATTTTTAAGTGGTTGTTAAAGCCCTGCAATAAATATTTAGTTGTCTCAATGTATATTTATTCAGCCTACTGCTGCTTCATCTATTAAAAAAAAAAAAACAATAGTGCTACACGTTTTTTTAGAATTACTAAATTGCTAGTGGCCAACCGGTGTCTGAATAATAATTAGAATATAGAAAGACCATTCCCTATAATTAATTAATGTTTGTTAACATGAGTCAATAAAATGGATGTCCCAACTTATGTCCTCCATTCTATTTATTTATTCACTCCCTCCGCTCAAGAAGCGGTAAAATATATATTATAATTATTGTTTTTTAATTAGCGTGAAAAATATAAAGTGGACGATTAAAAGTGAATGGAGGGAGGGAGTATCTATAACCTATAATAATAAATACAAACATCTCTGGCAACTAAGAGAAATACAGAGTTTGACAAACTATGCCAAAACCGTCAAGGAATGTGTAATAAACATCAAAGCTGTATTAGACAAGGTGAAGAAAATTCGTGAAGAAAATCAACATGCTTTTCAGCCAAAGCCAATGCTCCATTTTCAGCACCAAATAATTGTTGCCCATGGCTCACAGGTATATATACACCCTACATTTAACTGATTTATGACATACGTACCTAGCAGCTATTTAGATGATATAGTTTGACTTGACACAACACGGGGAATACGATAGAAATCTCTTAAATGTGTCTATTCTTTATGTTCATGCCATTCTTGCTTTGTTTTTGATAGTACATATTTAAGTATTATTATTTTTCGTACAAAGCACGCACATAGAAACTAGCTTAATTAAAGAATTGTGAATATATTTGTTCACCTTTTATATTTTTAGATTGTACATTTGTTTTGCAACACAAAAAATTAAGATGCTCTATTTTATTTTTTTTAATTAATAACAAAACTTAAATACAAAGGAGGGGAACATAAAACCAATACCTCCCAAGGTAAATACAAATTCCAATTGAAAGACTTGTTTTTTACCCGGTTCATGTCACAGATCCAACATATGACCATGAATCTGCCTTATGTACTAAGCACTTGAAACTATAATGCTCAGATTAGGCAGTTGGATCTTATCAAGTCTATAGTAGCCAATAGCCTTTCTGGGCAAATTCATAGACTGAAATACCATCATCTCTTGTCCCTCATGGCTCCATTTAGAATGACAACATTATGCTGAAAAATAATACTTTGAGCTTCCCTGATTGTGTTCTCGATCTGCCAAGGAGGATTGAACTTGTTGTCTAGCATATCAATAACCAGTTTAGAATCACATTCCAATATTATTTTGTCATATCCATTGGACTGACACCATAAAAGTCCAATCAAGGCTGCTCTTGCTTCTGCCATGTTGCTAGTGCCATAGTCCAATGCCTGTGCAAAGGCCATAAGCATTTCCCCTCTATGATTTCTCACAACCCCACCGGCACCAATTAAACCATCCCTCAGCTTGCTACCATCAGTATTGAGTTTTATCCACCCAAAGTTAGGCCTCTCCCACATAACAGGGAAACAATGAAATTTAGGAGACAGATTCAAAAGAGTTTCACATAACCCATACCAAGAAATGAATTCTATTTAATATGTGATATAGATGCTCTATTTGTTACTCTTTAGTGTCCCCATTGCAGAGAAAATAAGTTGTTGTCCTATTATATGAACAATCCTCCCTCCTTTAGCCCAAAGGTCTATTTCTTATTACAATTACTTAACGTGTTTACACAGAGAGCATGTCACAGTAATATCATAAATTGAATTAATATCCAAACCATTTTTGATGATCTTAGAAGGAGATTTTGCTGGAAGAGACTGAAGTTGTTGGCTTCGATGAGGAAGCAGAAACAGTGATCAAACGACTCGTTGAAGGAACTGATGATTTAGATGCTATCCCTGTGGTGGGTTTGCCCGGACTTGGCAAAACCACATTGGCATTAAAAATCTATAATGATTCTCAGATTTCCTATCGTTTTTACACGACTATTTGGATAAAGATAGGCCTGCAATACAAACTAACAGAGGTCTTTCTTAGCATTCTGAAAGTGTTCACAACACTAACTAAAGAACATCAAGATATGAATGTGAATGATTTGGCCAAGATAATACGTGAGTTCATTTCCAAAGGAGGTAAATGTCTCATTGTCTTGGATGACGTTTGGAAGCCAAACGTCGTGCATGCTATCAAGGAAGCTTTCCCAAAAAATAGAAAAGGTCATCGAATCATGATCACCACTCGTGACGAAAGTGTTGCTAGATATGCCAATGCTCATCCTCATTCGTTGAAATTTCTTGAAGACGAGGAAAGTTTCCAATTGTTGGAAAATAGAGTTTTTGGAAGTAATGTTAGGTGTCCTGAAGAGTTGGTAGCACATGCAAAAAGTATTGCAAAACAATGTAGTGGAGTGCCACTTGCTGTAGTGGTAATTGCAGGAGCTCTAACAGGCCAAACAAGCGAAAGATGTTGGCAAATAGTTAAGGACAATGTAGGAAAGCATCTTATAAATAAAGATGACCCTGAAAGCTGTTTGAAATATGTGGAAATGAGTTATATTCATCTACCCGAGAAGATGAAGGCGTGCTTTCTGTATTGTGGTGCCTTTCCACAAGGCTTTGAAATTCCTGCTTGGAAGTTGATTCGCTTGTGGATTTCAGAGGGATTGATAAACTCCGAACTAAATGCCAGCCTCGAGGAAATAGCAGAGCAATACTTGAACCAACTTATTAACAGGAACTTAGTGATGGTAATGCAGAAAAGGGTTGATGGACTAGTAAAAACATGTCGTATTCACGACATGTTGCACCAGTTCTGCAAAATGGAGGCGAAAAACGAAGGGTTTTTCCAAGAAGTATGTGAAAAAACTGATCAACCTGGTCTTTCTATACCAGAGCTAGATACTTGTCGTCGATTGCTTATTCAACTCTCTCATTTGGAAGCTTTTATCTCCAAAGAACCATCTGCTGAGCATGTTAGGTCTTTCTTATGTTTTTCCAAAAAACATAAAGGAAGTGAGCAGCTTAGTGACATTCGACTCCTCCACAAAGCATTTCCACTGGTTAGGGTCTTGGACGTTGAATCCCTCGATTTTAGTTTCTCGAGTCATTTTAAAGAGCTATATCATTTGAGGTACATTGCTATCTCAGGTAACTACGCAAACCTTCCTGCATACGTTGGTAAGTTTTGGAATTTGCAAACTCTTATACTTAATACAAAGGCGTCCACCATTGAAATAAAAGCAGACATATGGAACATGCTACAGTTGAGGCATCTGCACACCAACGTCCCTGCAAAATTGGCATCCCCTGCTACCCAAACAACGTACGGATCGTCTTGCCTACAAACTCTTTCTAAAGTTGCACCAGGTAGTTGCGGAGAAGATGTGGTTGTAAGGGCTTGTAATCTCAAAAAAGTAAGTGTGGAAGGGGAAATGGCTGAATTTTTGGAAACTAAAAAGGGTGGGTTAAGAAACTTTGCAAAGCTAAAGTTGCTGGAACATTTGAAGTTGTTGAATGACTTTGGCAGGTCCATGAGAAAAGTTGTTCAACTTCCTCCAGCATTCGCCGAGTATCTTCAAAAACTGAATAAGCTAACATTGTCAAATACAAAGTTTCCTTGGAGTGATGCAAATATACTCGGGCGGTTGGAATGCCTCGAGGTCCTGAAGCTGAAAGAAAATGCATTTAGTGGGACGACGTGGGATGCAGATATTGGAGGCAGCTGGTTTAGCCAACTCAAGGTATTGTTGATTCAAAGAGCAGACTTGGAGATTTGGAAGGCTACAGATCTTTCATTCCAAAGACTTACGTGTCTTGTTCTTATATCCTGTGATAAGCTTGAGGTTTTGCCATTTGAGTTGGCTGGTGTAAGTAGCCTTCAACAGATGACACTGGAGAACACAAACAAGGCAATCAAATCTGCAAAAGCAATCGAATGCAGAAAGAGAGAATGCATGCATAAACCTAAAAAACGCAAATTTGGAATAGATGAGATCAGTCAAGCTCCAGATTGTTCCAAATTCAAGCTCATGGTATTCCCCCCTGAATCCTCGGACATAGCAAATTAAACTTGAAAAAGGTTAGCACAATTTATTTTGTTTTGTCCAAGTGTATGCGAAATACTAATTTTCCTCTTTTCTACAGGAGAAATCAGGACAGTATTTGACCCTGCGGGGGGAGCCTGGGGTCAAGAACAATTAGCTTCAAATGGTGTCAACCCATGCATTTCATGTTTACTGCACTCCAATCATCTGATGCAGTAAACAAAATTAAACCTGTTTGTCTTTTATTTATTCATATCATTTTGAAGTAGAAAACTAGTCTCTGCATTTCGTTTGGTTTTAATTTGTTGCATTTTTATATAGGCAACAAATGTCCATTAATGTGTAATCCAAAGGCTCAAATTTAATTACCTTCGTAACTAGTATAACTGAAGGGATCGTAATTGGTAAAGTTGTTGCCATGTGACCAGGAGGTCACAGTATCAAGCCGTGGAAACAGCCTCCTACAGAAATGCAGGGTAAGGTTGTGTACGATATACCTAGTCCTTCTCCGAGCCCCCGCATAACGGGAGCTTAGTGCATCGGGCTGCCCTTTAATAATCATATACTCCCTTTACCCAATGAACAGTACCGGAAAAATTTCTCCGACAATTTTTATCTCATTCCGGTCAGAAGAACACATGGCGTTTATTTGTAGTAAAATAAGAAAGTAATTAATGGAGAAAAATTGTTTCTGCTATGTGCTAAATTATGGGGTTGGCTAATAAGAACTTTGTTTCACATGTTAAGTATAAGTTCGAACTGAGATACGGCGATACTGATTTGATACACATGAATTTGCTTGCAGCAACATTTAGTTATTATATAGCAATTCTTTATATTTTAACAACACAGAAGCTCTAAAATATTCAAGGGTTATGTGTTTTTGCGCATGATTACTTCTGAAATTGAACTAATTATAAAACTAGATAAATTTTAAATTAAATATACTGACTAAGATGGCTAAGGACATTTATGGAGCTTCCTTTATTAATTAGCTAAATAGGATCAATAGTCAAAGTTTTTGAAACTTGTACTTTTTAATTTTTTTTTATAACTTAACACATTTTAATGTATTTTTTAAAGTTTGTACTCACCGAGATAGGGTACACGCGCAACAAGCGTACTCTAAGACTAATACTATATTAAAAGCACGAACGCCCTTTGCGAAATATCTTCCGCTTTTTTTACCTTTTAAAAATAAATTCCATAATTTAATAATTTTTCCTGAAATTTAGGAGTTAAAAGCAACTAGAATTTTAAGCATTAAATCTTTCTTTATTAGAATTATGCAGAAAGTTCTAAAATTTAGGACCTTAAAATTTGTTAAAGATTTCAACTTACGTGTGTCTTTTCCTTATTTGAGCCCTTCCACGTTAAAATTTTTAGTATTATAACTTTAGAATTAACCTATTTTATTTATTAAACGATGAAATTAACTGAATTAACAGAAAATCAGTAAATAGATGAAATTAGTTACGAACTACATGAACGAATAAAAAGCACACGAACATATTATGCAGTAAGATAATATGAGAAGGAACATACGCTATCATTTGCGAACAAAGTCCATTTAACACTTCAACATTCTCTTTAATTATAAATTGAATACTTAACACAATCATGTAGAACAAATTATTTTCCCATTCAAAAGGAAGTTTTTATTCATTGGTTTTTGTAGACATGATTTCAAAAGTACATTGAATAATTAGAACAAATAAAAATATTTAACAATATAAAAGAGTAAGAAAAAAGTTGTCGGGAAGAGTCAATAAGAATAAAGATTCAAAAGAAAAGTGGCACATCAAATTTTTTATTCTTTGAGAGTGGAATGCTTAATTGAAATAAGTATAGTTGCAGTTAAATTATAAAAATTTGTGATGAGCTAGTATTTAAAATATGAATAATGAAATAAGTCATTACATTTAATGTTGAGAAAAAATTAATCAAGTGTTTAAATTAAGTTACCTTTAGTGTTGAAAAGAAATAACTAAATCTTTACATTAACTAATTAGTAAAAAAAAATTTAATGTAATTCTTTTTCAAATTCTTCACATGAATAAAATTATTTTTCAATTAACTAAACTCTTAGCATCTGAGAACTTTTGTGGTGTAAGATTTCTTTCTATTTTGAGATCAAATAGATTATTTAATACTTTATTCATTCTAAATAGAATAACACCATTTCTTTTTTTCAGTTTGTTTAATTAATAATACTTTTAAATTTAAAAATAATTAAATATAAATATTTTATGTTATCATCAATGACAAACTTTTATAGCCATCCGTACTAAAGAAACGTAAAATCCTTAACATACTTTTGAGCAGTCCTGATCCTCTATTCTAACAGCAATTATGAAGAAAAAATTAGGCGATTTGCAGCCATGCCCTACATAGCAGCCACCTTTTTTAACCTATACTTTATTTTTAAAAATTATTGATTTGATAGTCAGCTGACAAAAGATCCGCACTAATATGACCATTCTACCCCTGACATAACATATAAAAATCACGCACGTCCGTCTCTTCTCATATTTGAATCACGTCCGTCTCTTCTCATATTTGAATCACACACAAAACACTTCACCGATCCTCCGTCTCTTCTCAGATCTCCTCTCCCAAACAAAAAATCAAATTGTAAGTTTTCGAATCTGACTGATGTTCATGATATCTGAGATTTTTTGCTAAAGTTTTGGTGAATTTTTTGCTTTATTTGCTAAACAATTTATTTTTTTTGGCTAAACTTCAGCACTAATAATATGCTTGAGTTATGTACTGTGTTCTATAGTTTTTTGATGAGTTTTTTCAAAAACTTTGCTGAAGTTTTTCTCCTGAATACAATAGTTTTAGTTCATTTTCTAATACTTCCACTAAATGTGCTGAAGTTTTTCTCCTTGATACAATAGATTTGTCATGAAAAATTTAAGCACAAGATGCTGAAGTTTTTTAGTTCATTTTCTAATACTTCAGCACTGAATGTGCTGAAGTTTTTCTCCTTGATACAATAGATTTGTGATGAAAAACCTCAGCAACAATTATGCTGAAGTTTTTTAGTTCATTTTCTAATACTTCAGCACTGAATGTGTTGAAGTTTTTCTCCTTGATACAATAGATTTGTCATGAAAAACCTCAGCACAAATATGCTGAAGTTTTTTAGTTCATTTTCTAATACTTCAGCACTGAATGTGCTGAAGTTTTTCTCCTGGATACAATTGATTTTTCTTGAAAAACCTCAGCAAAAATATGCTGAAGTTTATTAGTTTATTTTCTAATACTTCAGCACTGAATGTGCTGAAGTTTTTCTCCTGGATACAATTGATTTTTCTTGAAAAACCTCAGCAAAAATATGCTGAAGTTTATTAGTTTATTTTCTAATACTTCAGCACTGAATGTGCTGAAGTTTTTTCTCCTGTGCTATGTAATTTTCTCGTGCATACTCAAGTTAAATATATTTTATGCTTAACTTTTGTCCTACATTAATCAGCTTTTTCATGAGCTTTGTTCTATTGTTCATTTTCTCAAACTTCAGCTTTTTTTCATANTGAAAAAAATTAGTGAAGTTACAAATATTGATTCAAGCGGATATTCTGTAAAGATATGGTTTGATATCAAACTAAATACAAGCAAAGGTATGCTTGTAACTTCAGATGAAGAACTCAGTACTTGTATACATTTGCTCACCAACTGATTCAATTTACAAGAATTGTCATTTTTTCGTCGAAAAAATACAACGTTCTGCAACATTCAGCCAACCTCTTGACAGTATAGCAGCTTCAGAACAATTTGGTGATTATTAACATGATCTAGGGCAGCCAATAGTGGTAGTAGACAACGAGCAAAAACTTTCTAACATTACATCTGCTTCAGAATATAGAATGATACAACAATCACCTCCTCCTCCAATAAATTCATACCAGTTGTTGAATGAGCAAGAAGAAGAAGGGCAGCTAATAATGCAAATTGACAACCAACACACAATCCAACAAAATTTAAGCAACAACGAAGATGAAGAAAATATGGAATTAACAGCAGTAACATCAGATACAATTTATGAAATTACTGAAACCTCTAAGAAATCAAGAAAAAGAGTGAGGGGAAAGCTGGAAGAATCTCCACCATGTAAAATACTTAGGCATGATGCACTGCCTGAGGAAGTAAGAGTAGAATCAATTTTTGAGAACAAGGAAAATATGACTAAATGTTTTTACAGCTTGGAGATAACCCAAAAGGTTGAATTCACAGCTGTTAGATCATGTTCAAAGAGATATGAGCTGAAATGCATTGAGGAGCAATGTGGTTGGATTGTGCGTGCTACCAGAATAAAAAATTCCACACTTCTCAGGGTGATAAAATATCATAACAACCATGAATGCTCAGTTGATGAATATTTCCATGACTAGAAAATAGGAGACATGGCACATTCTTTTCTTCTGCTGGACAACC